>RXPK01003512.1:0-51876 GCA_004143645.1 Protaetia brevitarsis
CCTCTTCCATTGCATCTTTTAGTCTATGCCGTCTTTCCATAGATTTTTTGAAATTCTCCATTCGTCTTTCTAACCTCTCAGCTTTCAAGCAGTGCAGCATGTCAGCATCTTCCCTGTTACAAGCACCAAGAAATTTTAGAAACGGATTATTTTTATGACAATCCTTCAGCAGCTGTATAAGTTCGTTGCATTTCCTCTCGAATGTAAGTGCGGTGACAAATCACTATGCATTTTTCTACTATTCAAGCGTATTCAAATAACGAATTTGACGTGTGAAAAGCCGTAGTATGTAAATTGACATTTGACATGTTTCAATGTTGGGAGAAAAGTCGCTAGGGGGCACTGTATGAATGTAACTGTGACGTACGATTTGGATTTGTTCCTAAATTGATCGTTAAAATCTACCCTCTCTATTGACGCCGTTTGTGTGTTGGCAATTGAACCTCTTGGTCCAGTTCGGGACTATCCGGTCTCGCACAATAAATCGAATCAGGGTAGCGAAACCGGCTGAACATTTCCCTTTAATATTCTACACGTCACGGCAATTGGCGCCCGTCTTTCCGCAGATAAAACTTAAATAGTGCTAATATCGGAACACATTTAGGGATAAAGCGTAACGACCCTCCCCCAATCGTGAGTCCGTATAGCTGTGTGTATGCAGGGGCGACTAAATATTAGATGAGAACGAATACTGTGTGCGGTTCAAATGAAGATAACGAATTCGATTTGCATTATTTTACCACAACGAAGTGTCTTGTATGTACGAGAATTGGCACACATACACGCATACATGCATGGTGAGAAGCGTCTAATGCTTGCGTAGGAATTTCCACACCCATGCGTTCCTGATTCTACGTAAAATGTACCCCCAGGGAGCTGAATCTATGTAACTATAACCTCGTAGATAGTATGTTAAGTAGAAAACAGTTTTATGTTGGCTGTGGGAGCAATTTGTTTGAAACTGATATGCGTTGCTCTTAGTAAGTACAAAAGGACTTGTGGGTAAAGGTTAAATCAGGTGTGGCATGTGTAAAATTCTGTTGTTTTGCTAAGGTTTATTTAGAGAAGTTAGTAGTTTAGTGTTCTTCTTTGACAGTCTAATTAATAGCTTCTATTTCGTATAACAATCCCATTAGACATTTACTAGTATTATTTCCTGAAATAAACAATTATGTGGATGTATTATTGTGATTTCTTGGAAAGAATTATCTACACTGAGAAAAAGATTTGGTTAAGTAAAGTGTTTACTTGATAAAAAATCATTTGCAATAGGCAAAGTTTTATTTGCAACTATTCTCCTCAATTAATACCTGCAACTAAACGCAGTTTTCTGAATGCAAGTTCTTACTGTAAATAGTGCTCTTATTATCTGCTATTATACAGCGTCCTGACAAATTCTTGTGTAATAATCGTAATCAAATTGTTGATACACAGAGATTCAAAATGATTGTCAAATCCGCTCCTGTAGATAGTAACAGGGTGTAGGTATATGCCGCGTGTTTGTAATGTAGGTTTGAACTAAGTCAGTGTTGGAACATAAGGAAGTAAACGGATCTGTCATAAATAAGGAAAACGTAACCTATATTTGAACTCGCATTATATAAACGACTATGGGTTTGTGTTTCTGCTTGTAAAAATGAAATGTAATTAGTTTAACTTTACTAAATTATGATTTTACAATTCAGTACTAACTGGTGTTTAACTAAATTTATTTATTACTTTAAATTATAACATACTACAATTAGTATAATTATTAAGTGACAAAACTGCATCTCTCAGTTCTTCTATGGTATGCGGTTTCTATAGATCCTATCTTTTAGATAGCCGTACATGACGTAATCTAATGGGGTTAGATCAGGCGATCTTGGTGGCCATCTTTGTGCTCTAACGAACCTGTCAGCAAAAAACTGTTGAAGATATTGGCAGGTTTGTCGAGCAGTATGTGCTGGAGCATTATCGTCCTGAAAATAACCTGCTTCAAGCTCATTTTTTGTAACTCTGCAATAAACAATTCCAACATCTGTTGGTAACGTTGGCTGTTACATTTCCTCGAGAAAATGGCCCTATTATTCGTTGCCTGGACATAGCTAACCAAACTCCAAACTTTTACGGGATGCAATTGCGTTTCTCGAAATTCGTGTGATTTTCTGCAGACCAGATACAATAGTTTTTGTAAATTCATATAGTCTGTTAGATAAAACCAGGCTTCATCCGAGAAAATGATTTGTTTAGCAAGTCATCGTCCCTTAAATTGTTATTAAATCAATGTCAATATTCCAATAGCCTATCGTGATCTAATAGTAATAATTCCTGTACCGTAGAAACTTTATAGGGATGAAAATGTAACTTTCTTTTGACAGCTTATTGCGCTGAAGTGTATGATAAGCCTATAAAATTATAAAATGTAATAAACTATTTCACTTAATGTTAATATTGACTTTTTACCTGTTTGTTGAGCTATTACCACAGATAAATTCCCTTATTTTCTTATAGTATTCAGAAATACTATTGTTGGTGATATGAGATGTAAATATAAACGATTTGAAAAAAGTTATAAGATAAATAATCGAAAGATACTACAACACACACGCCAATGTCGCTAAATGTCAAGAAAATTCATTTAATGTATGAAATTTGTATGTAGCTAACTTCGCTCATTAAATTGGTAATAAGTATAGATAAATTTTTCCGGAAAACAGTTTTTTTTCTTACGACAATCATTTTGAATCACATGGTATGTGGTAAGTAATTTATTACTTGTGACTATTGGTACTGTGTCTAACTACAGCATATGCTTAGTACAAGAACAATAATACTAATTGCTGTTAAACTCATGTATTTTCATAAATAAGTAGCAACTTCCCAGAACTATGATTATTTGAGTTTTGCTGCACCTCGTGCGTTTTCGGGGAACCTTGGTAGTTCTACCGTATTTTGCGCATAACCGTCATAACTAGTGTTGAATCACTTCATGCAATGGACGGATAAATATCCCGTGCTTAATAAAGGTGTTTGCTTATTAATACTCGATAATACCTGTGTTAGAAGTTAAATGAATTTTACAGAGGTAACATACATCATCGTTTGATATGCACCCTTCATAATCATAAACAATATATTAGAATGTATTAAACAATTTAAGAGTATCGGCAAATTGTATAAGGATTCCATTCAATCAGTTGGGGTAATTGTTATCCTTCTAAAGCTTGTTTTGAAACGTCTGTTTAGGTTATTCGGTTATTTACTTGTTCTTTTGTTGTTATTATGTAGCTTAAACATTACATTACATTCATATCAGGTAGTCACTGTGTTTGTCCTATACAAAATAAAACTATTACTAATAATACTGCTTTTTTTTCTTAGATAATAAGTATTATGTACCATCTTTAGCAAATTAAATGCGAATTTAAGCTCCACAAATCTTCGATTATTAATGCAATCGAAGCTACAGTACACTGAAATATGTTATACTTATATATGCTGTTGTTATAGTTAGTTGCTGTTGTATAAATAATCGAAGATTGGTGGAGCTTTGTGGGTACTTTATCAGTTATTCGCACAGAGTACACAATAAGCTATTTAATAAATATACAGGGTGTATCAAATAAAAATGTAAATTTTGTTTGGGTGTTAAATACACGACATATAAAGCACAAACCCGCCGAAACCGGATTTCATCATTAAAAAATAAAAAAAAGTAAAATTTAGAGCCAAAAATTCTTTAGTCTGGGCCTGATGCAAGGGAACGCCATGTTAAGCACCTGCTAAACGTGGTATTATGTATAAATACATTGCACTCATTTAGTATTATTCTTAATGGTATGCCGTAAGTTCATTTAAAGTCATCCTGTTCCTGAATAAATAAAGGCCAATCGGCCAGTGTGTGCCCTTGTAATAATAGCAAAACTGAGGCATTTTAAATTTCTTCTTTTTATAAAATAAACATTCTTTATTTGTTAAGAGCATTCTACGTAAGTCTACAAAGTATTATTTTTAATATCCTGATAAGACGTTCGAGTTTCACCGAATATGCGACTTCAGTAGTTACAAAAAACATAAATATTTTTCTTTTGCTTTGTCGAATCGAGAGTTAGTTGTTAATAATAAACGGTACCACATGATTCTGAGTTATTTCTTTTGGATTTATTTAATTAAACAACGCAAAATTAATTGAATCGAATTACACAGAAATAAATGTAGATACAGAAAATTTGCAAACACGCCTTTTTACTATGGTGTCGCGCGAAAATGTATCTATACATTTCCGCGCTTTTGCCGATGCACCAACTTTCGATTTTCTTTATATGAAATCATGATGGTCCTGAAAAGGATCGTTTCTTCGAGACGGGAAGAATTTAAATAAAATGTTCGAAGTGGCTTGCACTCCAAGCGGCGATCCACACTAAACTAACAGCGGTAATGGCTGAATGATAGTGGGGGTATACTCGGGACAGCATTTAGGTTGGGCACAGGTGTGGCTCTAGCCCACGGCCTTTACAAAATATTTTTTTTCTCGTTTATGCTTACATATGGACCCCCTATGCATTAAGATTTTTTGATTGTATATGATTACAGCTGCTACATATTATTATATTTACCTCTATATTTGATACACCCTGTATACTAAACCTCCTAGTTTCGTACGCTAACCATGATTGAACAACAAATTTAAAGTAAGCATTGCATCTTTGTAGCAAACCATTGCCTTTTATATATCAGGTATTTAGTGAACGTGCATTAATGATACTGTTTCCTTATCACAAGTAATCCAAATAGCTTGTATTATTTGAGGTTAATAATGAAGGTGTGATAGCAATTATAGAATAGTTCACTCATAGCAATACATCTACTCGACATGAACAAATCTCTTACTTACCGCAACTGCATACATTCTTTGGCTTAACTACTTGAGTTCAATTATCATCAGTAACTTCATAAGTTACCGGTATGAAACAGACCGTAAGTAACTTAGATTGCTACTTGTTAGTATCAGTGTTTAGGATCTCATTTTTACTAGTGCTAAGTAATTTGTGCTTTTGTCCCCTATTCAGATGAACTTTTTACTTACGATAATTATATTTTTATTTATGATTATTAAATATTTTTCTCAGTGTACCTAACTAATATTTTAATAAATAATTAATACAAATTTTAATTCTTTAGCTTTGCATAACGCATATGTAGGCATATGTAGAAAATTTAGTTGTTTATTTATCTCATGCCTTCATCCATCATTTGTTATTTGAGACGACATCGACAGGGCAAATAAACCGAAGCAAAATACATAAACAAGATAAGTTGAAAATGTTTCACTTGACACCACCTTGTCAAGATTTCTTACTTCCTCAACAAAACACAAACTAGTAAGCACTACTAGCATCTTTTCCAGTAGACTGGTAGTCATTTAAACTAGCGTAATAGCTACCCTAAGAAGGATATTACACGAAAAGACTCGGCATAAATTCATCATAAAGCACCCGGCGCGCACACAAAGGCACACAAAACGTCATTCCGAACCGGTTCAACACAAGTAGTATTTTATTATTCCCGTAGGAATTCAGTAATGCTCTTTGTTATGCGTCTCGTGTGATTTCAAACTTTCCTTCTAGACCCCATTTTCGGGATTCCGGAGCCACTAACTTTCAATATACACATTTACCTTTTCTTCGGAGACTTGTTCTTAAAGTGTGTTTTACAAATTCAACCGTAGCTCCGAAGATGAATTCGAGAAGGCGGGCGTCCTACACTTTCGGAATTCGTGACGAAATATATTTAGGCAAAAAGGAAAGTTAACGACTGTCAATGTAATCTTAGAAGCGACTCTTTGCCGAAATGTTTTTCCATAAATCTAAGCCATATAAGTTTGCCAACAAAAACTAGATTTACGTCAGAGGGAAAAACGATTAAATCAAACGCTAGAGAACCTCCAATCTATATTCCATCAAAATAACTAATCCGATTACAAGTCTCTAAGTATTTCCCGGACGAAATAAAGCTTTACAATATAATCGCATTACGTTCCTATTAAATTTAATAGACCTCCTGTGCTCTGGAGAAGGCGAATTTGTCGAAAAGTCAACAATAATATTTCGCATCCGGGGCAATTAGTTTATATACATGGTTATCCTTAACAAGCGCGTGGATGGAAATTCTGTTATAATATAGAGGTACTGTTTTTACAAAGGTTCTACATTAATGCTACATTTTAAATGCATAAAAATAATATATTAGTTTAGGTAAAATTTATAGAACCGTTTACACATGCGAACGTAAATGCGTTGACATTTCCATGGCTTTTAGTGGTTAAAATGAAATGAACTTAGGAAAATTTAAATCCCGAATGAGTGCCAAAAATACAGGTAGTCTTTTCTGTTACTTAATTATCCTGCGAACGGATAACAACGCAAACGAATCTTTTCCATCAATTGTTAGTAAAAATACAGAGATCAAAAAAAAATGTAAGCCGCGAATGCAGGCTGCTAAGGACATTAACAAAATAATTTTTGGAAGGCCTATTGTTTAGAGGAAGTGACTAATTTCAAGAAAATCTTTTCCGCCATAGACATGCATAGAATAATATAACCCTTCTGTTATTTGTCAGCATTGTTACTTTGTATATTATTAAATAGATTAAAAATTGTTATTTATCATAATAATGTAAAATGTGAAAATTATTGAAGGTCAACTTAAGGTCCGTTTTGTACCACCTTATTTATTGGCTTATGTATGTATATTGCTATGAAAAATTACTACACTTTCTAAAAACCATTTGAAAAGTATCGTAATACAGCGAGCAATATTTTTGTAAAGTAAAATAACTACGCACAAAATATTTTTTTTTTCAGTACACACTCGCTTTTGCACTATACACTATAACACACCCAGCTACGATAATGCATATATAGGGGAATGCTAGTGGGAGTGAGTAAAACAGCATGCGCACTTAGGTAAATAGTTATATGCGAGCGTTTGACTGAAAATCATCAGTCGCTTATCGGTCGTTGAGGAGTTTAGAGTTATGATGGAGCACACAAAAGACGAAAAAGTGCAAATAATAAAGTGGTATTACCAAGGTCATTCCTTATTATCTATTATAGTCTTGTGTACACTGGTCACACGCAGTACCCACAAAAGTTAAATGTATGGGCGGGTATCCTGGGGAACAATATCATTGGCCCATTTTTTATTGAAGGAACGTTAAACGCGCAGAAATACCTGGATTTATTACAAAATAGTATAATTCCCAGTGTTCGCAGAACATCAAACATAGTAATGGAAAATGTATGGTATCAGCAAGATGGTTGTCCTGCCCATACTAGCGCAACGGTGCGTCAATATTTAAATAATATCTTTGGAGACCGTATTATTTCTCAGCAAGGTATAATTCCGTGGCCTGCCAGATCTCCAGATCTGGCACCAAATGATTTTTTTTATGGGGTTATGTAAAATCGCAGATATACGGATTTGAAGAGCAACGCGCCCATAACTTAGATGAATTACGTTTAAAAATTACGAACACCTTATTATCAATTAGTCCTGAGGTCTTATCTAACGTAAGGCATAATTTTTATAATGGGATAGCTTATTGTTTATTGGAAGTAGACGGAGGACGTTTCGAACATTTAATTTAAGAATTTTGTTTAAATTTTTAGACCTACTCTTAACAGGTGCATAAAAGTTTGGAGTTTATTTTAGTTCAGAAAATTTTTATTTATTTACAAGTTATGAAGAATTTTGAATTTTATTTAAGACTGAATTAAGTGTTTTCATTTTATTTTAGAAGTATTCTAATTTAATATTATTTATCTGTAAATATTTTTTTTTATTTCTACATTTTCTAACGTAAATTATTTTATTTAGAACAATATTTTGACTGTTGTTTTACTCAGTTCTAAGTCAAGAATTTACTTTTTTGTTTGGGTATTTAGTTTAAGTTTGTCTATTTTTATACTAAATGCTAGTATATTATCTTATTGTTGGCCTTTTTTTTGGATTTACGTATTTTATAAAATCCATTACACCTACTAGTATATTAATATCAGTATCAAAAAGTTTGTAGCAAAAATGAAAAGAAAACATACAGTAAAGCGAATGAATTAGTTCGTATGTGGAGACACGGCGTATCAGACTAAAACCAAGGCGCTCACCCCACCTTCTCCTCTCAGCGCTGAAAGCCAATCACGTTACTGCTCATTATCGTACTTCCCTGTGTTGATCTGTATGTGTAGGATACTTTATAACTTTCTATAAAAGATAATCTTTTGCGCACTTACCTATTGCTTATAAACTTTATGAGTTACCCTTGTAACAGCGTCCTCGTGGTTTTTATTTCTTCCGTAGCAGCGCTAGCGATGATCGCTGACAGCTATCCGATTGTGAATTGCGCGCGAAGATGTTTGTTTATATCGCGTACTAACACGTCGTACAATAATTATTAAAATTAACCCTAGTGAGGTAGCTTCAGTGCGTGAGTGATTATCCAGGGTTCTTGCTTTGATGTACGCAACAAATAAAATATATTCTAGTGAAACAAATCCCTTAATCTTTCGAATTTTTATTCCTCAGATCAACAATAAGATTAAAAAAAGTGCACAAACGTAAATACAGGTAAGCGAAATCACAGTTAATATCTAACATATAACAATAATATATACTGTAATGAGTTACGATGAAGTAATCGGTTTGTTTAACGGGCTTTTCGGTTTTATTTGCCGAGAAGGCACGTGAAATAAATATATAAGTATATGTATACACAGCGGTTTTCGTTGAAGTTACGACAGTCGTCGTGCAAATCGTTACAAATGAAACCTTATTGGTTTATGGCAGGAATCAGTCTACGTTAATTCTCGTATTAAATAATATACAGGGGGCGGTATAAAATTGAGCGTGATTATAAACAACGAAAAAAAGCAATCTCACCTCGAAATTAATTGGCTCTAGATGCGGTTCTACGTCGGCTGTCGCGAACTAAAATCGTGTCACACCCTGAGGACGACAACGAGCAATAGTTCGACGACAGAAAAAAAGAAATGCGGAGATTAGGCGCCGCGTCACGCCTGCGGGGGCGGCTACGGTCGATAATTGAACGTGAGGCGGAAGAACTATATTCGTGTCACACCCGAAGGACGACAACGAGTTATAGCCCTACGAGGAAGGAAAAAAGAAACTATATTCGTGCCACACCCTAGAGACGACAACGAACTATAGGCCGCGCAAATGGAAAGGAACTCTATTTGTGTCACACCCGAGGGACGACAACAAACTACAGTCCCACAAGATCGGAGAAATGCTATAATCGTGTCACCCCGTAAGACGACAACGTACTATAGTCAAGGTAAGGGAGAGGATCGAGAACCGGCGGAGTCTGCCTCAATCACGGTAAATGCACGGCTTATATAGGCACGCAGTAGTGGGCACAATCAACACGAGCACGTGGGGATAAAGCTTGCGTAGATTCACTATGCGCCGCATGGAGGGGACGCGATACACTGGGAATTGAAACTAAGGCGCGTGCTGGCGAAAATAAATCCACAAATAAATGCGGGCCGTAACCAGCGTAATAGGAAAAACTGATTAAATAAACTAAAATTTATGCCAAAAAAATTACAAAACTAAACTGAATACTGAAATTAATTTTTCCTTGTAGCAACACATTACAAGTTGATTAATTGTTATTTATGAGCCGAAGCATTAAAGTCATGCTGTCGTGGTCGATTCAATATCTTTTCTACTACCACGGATGACAGTTTGATCAAATAAATTTAAAATCCAAACAAATCCTAGCCGGTTTGACATCTATTCTTCAACTAATCAACTAATTATTTGCTACAGAACTAGTCCACTTCCTAAATATATATCGAAAGTAAAGATCTGGAAAAGAGATACACGGTTTTAAAACGGCCGCTGCTAGAGAAACGTCTGCTTTGTTTCACTGTCTTGCTTCGTAAAGTCATAAAAAAAGTATATAAGCAAATAGATAATACAAGTGAGAATATTCAAGCATTTACTATTTGAATTTTAGCATCAATTTACTTTACAGTTATGGATAAGAAAAACCAATGAGTATGACAGCAAACATTGTTTTCCTTAATTCCGAAGATATATGGCGTTTTACAAAGTCGTTGTTGCTACTTGCGACTTGCTGAGCCTTTTCAAACAACTAATTTTCGCTGACTGGTTTTGTGAGTTTGCGATTTGAGAATGACAATGTCCAGAAATCTTCGTGGAACTTTTTGTTCTCTGTGGGAGCTGTCTGACCTGAAGTCTCTGGAAACTGCAGCCTCTTGGCTTTTTGTATTCAATTTCTCATTTCTTTACAAGTCTTTGACTGGTTGATCCAAGTAATCCTCTGGGTTCATTTTTGGGTTGAAAAATTGCCTGTTGTTTGCGTCTAGAACATCGCATCCACACAGAATGTGGTAAACTGTGTCATTCCATTATGCATCTGTAGTTGGTATCTCCAGTGTCAATCTCAATTTTCTGTTAGTGTTCTTATAATGCACATTGCCCTGTCGGAGACCTGTTAGGATGCGAAGTTGTTTCTTCCTAACTTACAGTAGTTCTTCAGCCTTTTTCCTTAATGGTCCGTTAAGGAATCTACTTCAATTAATTTGTTTTATGCCAATATTCTTTGTGTTTTTCTTTTATCTAACTTCTTACCTTCTCTCGTGCTGTGTTTTTACCTGGAAATACCTGGAACAGGTTCTAGGCCAATATGCGATGCCGATGATACCATCCTTGCTAACTCGTCGGCCTTTTCGTTTCCTCCAATTACCCAACATCTGGGCACCTACAAGAAAGTAACTTTATTGCGGTCCCTCAAGCTATTTAGTTCCCGAATACATTCCTAAACCAGTCTTGACTGTATATTTGGGGTGTTGCAATACAGATTCACTTGTTTTTGTAAGCCTCCTGATTGATTTCAGTTGCACAGTACAATATTGCATATATATCTTTTCCTGGAAGATCGTGGCATATCTTCCTGAAGGAGATCAATTTCCCGAACCTGTCTGTGACTGGTTTGATTCCAATTTACCCGATCCATGAATTCCACCTCCTCCTTTTCTGACAAATAGATTTAATTTAATCTCAATCCCAAGAGATTATTTTCACACGATGGACAATATTTATTATGTTCCAATCCTGAATACTTATCGCTTGACAGTTCTTGCGTGAATCTTAAGAACATATCTATGTTTAAACCCCGCTAGAATTCATTTCTCAGGAAAAACAGAGTATTCTAGAAATATCTCGCGACAACAGCAAAAGTTGCTGCTTCCGATTTCGTGAAGTTTTCTATATGAATCAGAACTGAATGTCCGGCTGTGAGTTCAAAAGCATTGTATTTATATTACATAATCTAAGGAAGTGATAAACGAAAAGTGAAACTTCAAAAAAAGAGATCTTCATATATTTACAATCCTTTCAGTGTTCCATGCATTCAATTCGTCATCTGTCATGGATGGATTATCACGGATAAAAGCGACATTTGCACATAGTATCTATTGCAGACACGTCTCACGTTACAAACAATAGTTCCATATATGCGGTAGCAACAGCTCTAGAGGAGCATTCCATTGAGATTTCTATAGATGCGCGCGACCGACTATATAGAAGATATTCATACGATGAAGACAATTAATGCGGTTACGGCGCGGCTTCATAAATTACGCAGCGGCAACGACGCGACCGTAGGCGGAATTGTATTAAAGATCGCTACCGCTATCTGAGAGAAGTGCATATTAATCAGGGCCTGATAAATGTTTCGCGCACCGCACTGGTATTGTACTCGGAGAATCGGTACGCATCTACGCGATGTCCGGGCGCGTTTTATCTCGATACGAATGTTTTTAAATGGCCGTAGCGAATTGCACACGGAGGGGTGGGCGGATCCCGCTTAGGGCCTGGTAATTCCATTGCGGGGTTAGTGCGTGCGTTTTGTATGTTTATCTGCGGCAATGAAATCTGCTCTTGTCTCTTGTATGTGTGCTGGTGAATCATCCGTCTCTTGCATAATAAAAACATTTGTATGCTCCTTTATTCGCAATAGAATGCGTGTGCGTTGTATTTTTTCAGGATTTATTATGAACATCAACAATGTGGGAAGGTGCATACTATATAGCAAAGTTTGTCATTTCATACGGTTGTCTTTATATATAAAAGCTCTAGAAAAACTTCTGTTCCATATTCAAAGAGTAAAATTATTTACAGATTTTTTTTAATGTTGTTATGCTCTTCATCTGGAGTTCCTCAGTGATCCGTATTGGACCCTTTGCCTTTGTGAATGGTGTAACTGGTAATGTAGGCAATTCAAATTGTCTTATGTGTGCTGGTGCTTTAGCGTCCATATAATAAATGTTATTTGCATAATCTGAGGCTCCAGTGGCAAGTGTGAAAGTGCTAGTGAGGGGCGTTGATATCGCAATTTAAAAAAAAAATGTGTTAATCCAAATTACGCTAACTTCTATAAATAGTAGACTCGCTTGATTTAAGAAATTTTATGAAAAGGCGATATTTTTGAATACCATGTACAGGGTGGTCCAATTTGCTTGTCAGAATAGGCTAATTCGATAACCATAAGACTAGGAAAAAAACGAGTGGGCAGTCTCGATCTCTTTTTTCATAATTTGTATAGTGGTGAAAACAGAAATTAGTTATATTCTTTTGTTTTTGAGTTATAGCCCAAAATTTAATTTTTTGCCTTTCCAGAATGCCTAGTAACTCGCTTATCTTTAATGATATGAAGAAACTGTTTGAACATTGTAGGCACGTTTATAAATAGAATGAGAATGAGTAAACTAATTAAATCAGATTTTACTTTATCATTCATTTTTCGCCTGCGGCATGAAGTTGATTTTTTATCGTAATAGGCAGTAGCACAGTCGAGAAGAGTGCTTTCTTCTTTTAAAAAATATATGGTTCATGGGGTCGATTTTTACCAGTCATCTGATGAAATTTAAAAGTAAAAATTCTTTACGTTTTTAATTTAAGAACTATCATCTAGTAGTCCTACTAGATGATACTTGTGTTTGTCATGGGTTATACTAGATGAAATTTTTTAAATTAAAAACGAAATAAGTAAACATATGATCACTGTTTATTAGACATTTTTTATATGATGTATATTCAAATTGCACTTTGTTATTGTCCAAACACAACTGTCATTTTCTACTCGCACTTCTAAATATGATTGTTAGAAACAACATTTAGACATTCTTCAAAATTCTGAATTAATTTCTGAACATTATTGTGCGATATATCATATAAACGATCCTATACATACCCCCACAGAAACAAATCAAGTGGTGTCAAATCAGGGAATCTTGGCGACCATTTTTCAGGCCCATTTGTTTCTGTAAGAATTCGAAATTCCATCCGGCATAATACAAAGTATTTAAATTCATTTTATTAATACGTTGATGATAAGTACTGTGGCATTTGCTGTAGCAGCGTCTACTTCACAGGAAAATAACAGTATGTTTAGTTTAAAGTCTCGCATAATTAAGATAATACGGTATTCATTTTAAATTTTATCTACTTATTTGTCTATCGTATGTCACAATTGCTGATTAGCGAATCCCACATTACTTGGTAGAAGAGTGTTTGAAGATCAGAAAAATAACACCAACCATCATTCTTGCGCCTAATATAACTAAAGTTTATAAAAATTCTTTACATTGCTGTTTTGAGTGAATTAGTTCGCGGAGACCGTCTCAGCTACAGAAAAAAGCACGTGTTGCTCCTTCTTTACCGGGCGTTTCCATATCTTAAAATTAAAATAAAATTTCTCTTGACCAATTTTGTAATTTAAAAAAAAAGGCTTGAAAATTCGAACAGGAAGCAAACGCTTTCCTTGAGAGGTGTTTCTGTTTTTATGCTAAAACCGTTCGAAAACCCCCCTTAAAAAAAAAAAAAATAGTGCTTATGTTAAACAACATTATAAAATTTTAAAATATTCATCCAATTAATTGATTTTTTTATAGTTGTTATTTTATCTAATTTGTTAGCCTGTTAGTTTAATTCCATTGTTTTAATTTATTCAATATATAATTGTAAAAAAATAGTCACTCTATTACTTCGCCATGAAAAAAAGGAGTTCAATTTGTACCCTTAGTAAAGTTTTGGAGAGGAAGTTCTTTCGGAAAGAGAAAGCCGACGAGGTGGGTAAGTCGACAATCTTTAGGCTAGCTAACGGCCCTGGTTCGACTGACTGAGGAAAACATCTTTGGCTATATCTTCTAAAACCAATGGCTACTGAACAAAAAGATTGTTTTCCAGCGGTAGCTCGTCGGTCAAAAGAGCAGGTGGGGTTATCTATAAAACGGGGCTTGGTTCAGTTTGAATGAAGTTGGGCTGACCACCCTCGGAAACTTTTGGGGGTGATCAGATAGGAAAACCTGTTCCGTTACAGTTCAAAACCAATTGTTTCCAAAATTATTGTTTAAAAAGTTAGTTATAATTAGAGCATTGTGTGTTGGTGCATCTTGTTAAAGAAATGAAGTCCTCCTTTGTTGTAATGGAGTGTCGTCAATGATTTCTTCAATACTATCGTGTAGAATCTGCAGATATCGTTCACCGTTTAAATTTTCCCGGGAGATCGCCCACCAAATTCAATTCAACGCTATCTAAATCCTATTCCGTAATTCCCACTACTACAGCCGTAAAGCCCAAGAACCTCTTGAAATGCATAAATAATCTAATAATCGGAATCGTAATGACGGTTATCTCATACACCAAACCTAGAAGTTTTCTTAAACAACCCAATCACAACCGTCACGCTTCTCTGAAATTAAATAGTCACGATCCACTTAATCATAATCACTACCACTATACCTATAAATCCGGCCCTATGTATTAGTCCAGTTTCAAGTCAACAGTAGCAGGCTTGAAGATATCCTTAGAGATTGTGGTCCAGAAGAAGATCCAGGACGTAGTTCCGTAGTTCCAACTCAGAAGCTGAACACAGTATGGAAAAATATGAATATTTTATCCAACAAAATAGTAAACGGTTAAATAGTTAAAGTGAAAACTAAATCTTTAAACCTTTAATTGTAATAGTTTTCTGTCTTCTTTTTCATATTAATAATTAATATTTTTAGATGCCTCTATCAACCAATTGAAATTTGCATTTATTACTTATTGGTAGTTAATGACGTTTTAAACGACCAACAAATCCCACCAATACGCCGCTCAAATCCAAACTATTTACAGAACAGCATATAGAGATCCACATACATGCAGTATATACAAAAATCAATTCAATCTACCACCCCTTACAAGTTCATCTTTTATTCATACGGTACTCAGTCATATAGCCGCCCGCTTGACGTTTACGGCCTAGATTCCTTTTCGAGTTTTATAAACATGTACACTTAATAAATCGTAACCAGTTTCCGGTTTAATATCTGCAATATTTTTCTAGCACTATTCGGTTTGTGATAAACCTACTTTTATTTATTACCACCACCAGTTTATACTTTCCCTCTCGCCAACGCGAAGTGGACAAATTTATGTCCGCTTTTTGTAAGTGCTTTGTGTGGTTGGAGTAATGAAATATTATACTCACAAATTAAGATTGAACTTGAAGAACAAAATCCGCATTTTACCATGCTTGCTGCTACCTCTATTAACATCATGAAGAGCCACAAAAATTCAACCTAACCGGACTTTAATAAAAAAGTTTTTATGATCTCGCAATATTATCGTTGCAATTTTATTGCATAATTTCGGGGAAAATAACTTCAAACATATATATGTATAAGCTGACATGTTGAAGTATTTTGTTCGTTTTCTTAAAGACTTGTACACAACAGAAGACGAGCACGAATGTAAGGGGTAATGTAAGGCGAATGTAATAGGAGCAGACCTACAAATCCTAAAAATAAATTTGAGGAATGCCAGCTCAAAAGATATTGAGGACTGCCATTATATTTTGATATTGAATTTAATTGGTAAAGAATATTTTTAATTTAAGTTTACTAGTAATAATATTCAGAAAGTATTATTGAATCATTAAATATTTTTATGTAAAAATAACTATAATGTCGTCATTATAACTCCCATCAAATAGAAATAGAGATTCATTTCATAATTTAAAACATAATTAAATAATTTAATTTTTAAGAAATTCCTGAAATGAAAATGCTTATAATAATAATAATAATCTTTATTTTAAACTATGGTAAACCATACAAAACATGAAACAAGAACAAGAGTTCTTGAAGAAGAAGAAGCATGTGCTAAGGATATCAAATCCTACAATATTAACTTGCAAAATAATCATCAGTAGCATGACAATGAAAGTACTTAGGATTTAACTCTACGGTTAAAACATTTAAAAGAGTTAACCTTTACATCAGCTGGCAAATTGTTATATAATTGATATCCCAAGAATGATAAGTTTTTTTGAAATAAAGTTGTTTTATGAACTGATGGTAATAGGTATGTTAAATTTTTACTATTCTTAAATAAAGTACATTTACAATTAGTTTTGTCAGTGTTAAGCAAAAGGCTGTTGTTAGATAGCCAATTACACAGTCGACTGTGAAGACAGTTTGCAGGGTGACGTTAGTAGCACACTCCAATTTCACAGGAAGATCGTTAATAAAGATTAAAAATAGTGTTGGTCCTAAAACTGAACCTTAAGTCACACCCTTATTAACTTCACGTATGTTAAATAAATTATCATTGATGACTACTATTCGCGAATGATTAGATAGATAGCTACTGAACAATAAGAGGGATACCTCTAATTCCATAGTTACGCAGCTTCTTAATTAGAATGTCATGGTCGATATTATCATATGTTCTCGACAAGTCAAAAGCATAGCAAGACATAGTGAATTGGCATCAATATTATATGAGATCTGTCTTACAAGTTTATACAAAGCACTGTTTCTTGAGCGATTCAGTCGGAATCCTTGCCAGTCTTCACCAACTTTACTTCAACCTTAACAAATTCGATTCAGACTGACAATGAGTGTGAGGTTGAAACTGAACAACTCGTAGGAGCAGTTACTAAGGTAAACGGTAGTTAAGACTGTTATTTATTTGAGTATTCTGTATGTACTTTAATAATGTTTTTATTTAAAAATGTGACTTTTTTTACTTTAAGAGTGAAGACGATTTTATTGTAAAATATTTAACATATGTTCATGGTATTAAAGGATTTACTCACAAAAATCTAGCAACAGTTCTTTAATGTTATGGTATTAGTCGGGGGCCTTGGGCTATATTTTTTCTGTTTGTTGGCCACTTTCTTAGCTTTTGATCTGGCAATCCCACCAACTTCCATAATGAAGTTGAAGAAAAATGAAAGCGGAAATAATGCATTTTCCGAAAAGTAAAGAGTATGAATTAATTAATATTCTTATAATAAATTTTACAAGAAACTGTCCCAATTTAACTAATTAAAACCTTACTAGAACCGTATCTGCATTTTTTTTTTAATGTCGAATTGTACAATTGTCGTCCACACTGCAAAAAATCGTTCCTTTGATGTCGCAGTAAGTTCACGAGCAGAGTTGCAACAGGTTTATTACAGCGAACACATGTTGACACCGTTACATTCGCTTTGCATTCACGTTACATTTCGCGCGCGTCTTCTAGTATGTCAAGCTTAATCGAATACACCGCAGCGAGCTTTACTGGTTGTATATCCTACCTCCTTCGTATTTTAATCCAGATCAGCGTAATTTTCCCCTCTTAGGCAAAATTCTAAACAGGTAAATAATGGGAATAACAAAGCCAATATTCCAAACGCTTACCTCGTGTAGATACTCTGATGTTATACGAAGAAGACGCGGCGGTATTTTCGCAAGTTGCCACGGGCAACAGCTATATTAAAATTTATACTGTTTTGTAGTTGCACAAACTCAACCCTCCCGTATTCTAACAACAATTTGTGGACATTATTTTTGTTTATCTGAATTGAATTAAGAACTGAATCGAGTAATTTCACTGCAGTGGTTTAGAGTAAATTTATGCTTTTTTCGTCTTAATATTTAAAATACTAGAGCAATTTTTTTCCTTAGTAGAGGGCTGCAAATGGTAAATTTGCTTGGGGACTCGAGTTTCTACGCACGTATTACCGGAGGGCGTTCTGCATTTACTATTGCAAATGCGACACTGCACCAGCATAACTTACGCCCACCTGAAGTTCAAGTTGTTCTTTCCGCATTGCGTCATATTTTATTCAGATCGCTATCCAACCACCCGTCACTAAATTGTCGAAAGGTACGGGAATTTATTGAAAATGCAAAATGTAATTATTCATGAATCGTAGCAAAATTGACTATCAATTAGGTAGGGGAAACACGGAAAGCGCACGGAATATGAGGTTAGTGATAAAATAAATAAAAACAAAATGTATACAGAGTTTGCTGCAAAATACTCAAGGAAAATAATGC
The DNA here is from genome assembly GCA_004143645.1 of Protaetia brevitarsis. NCBI lineage: Eukaryota > Metazoa > Arthropoda > Insecta > Coleoptera > Scarabaeidae > Protaetia > Protaetia brevitarsis. Next base: position 18,408 of record RXPK01003512.1, read on the forward strand.
ATAGTAGAGTTAACTGATAAACTGTCCAAGACTATACTCGATTATACTGTTCTCAAACCTTCTTGAGAAAGATTCCCTTTTTCGAAATATTGATTTTGTACAAAGAAAATTGTAGATCTACCACTTTTGTGTGGAATATGATGCATTACACATTTGTGTATAAAAACAATATGTTCTGCTAGCCCGTAAGGGGTATCGTAAAATAGGATTGCTCTCGCAGGCGCAATAAATCACGAAGCAATTATTTTTTTATCCCTGAAAATAATACATGGGGGAAAAGCGCTTGACCAGACACACTAAAATATGTAACGTCGATTGCTGTACAGCGAACACGCAAATTCAACCGGTACAAATTTAAAAGAAAAAAAAAAATAGGATCAAGAGATCGCTTTAATGAATCTTTGAGATTCTTTCTGAGAATATTTCGAATTATTGATAAAAAAAATATATTAGCTGGGCAATCTATTATAAAAAATGACAATAATAGTTATCATAACAAATATTAAGCATGGACTAATGTAAAATGATTTGTTACAATTATCAAAACGAATTCATTTCACCAATAAATCTTACTATTACATAATTAAAGATTGTAAATAATATTTCATCATAAGAATGACACACTTCGCTCTGTCGATGAAAATCCACTCAATAAGTGTAGATTATTGATATTACCACCAGCACTTTTCTCAATGTTAAATGATAGTTACAAATTATATATAAAAAAAAAACCTTCCACATCTACTGAAAAAGGCAATTTAAATACCAAACGCTTTGTCCATATTTTTTTAAGTTTCAATTAATCAACAATTTCCACAGAAAGATATTTACGTTATCTTATATCATTGGCTAAATAAATATTTACTGCTGTGTACTGATTGTGTGATTGTGATTTCATTGTAAAATGAATTTTAAAATGAAAAAGAAAAAAGAAAATTAGCTAGCTCAACGGATAATTTTTTTTAAAGAACGCAAACGAACTAAAAACCTCAGAGTTACCCTCGCGAATTAAAACTTGAATCTAACCACGAAAAGCAAATTGTGAGTGAATGAAATCTAACTTCCTTGTTCTTTGGTGGGCTTGTCCGGATTCATTCTTGCAGCGATGTATATAATATTTTGAGTCAAACAAAAACATCGAATTAACTTTTTCAAAATAACGAGAAATTTTCACAAATTCGAAATATGGGATCTTAATTTTACTGATTACAATAATTAAAACAACGAGACCCACGTTGGGCGCCAAATAAATATGCTGTGTACTGATTGAATTAATTGAAAATGTAAAATGAATTTTAAAATGAAAAAGAAAAAAGAAAATTAGCTAGCTCAACGGATAATTTTTTTTAAAGAACGCAAAATGAACTAAAACCTCAGAGTTACCCTCGCGAATTAAAACTTGAATCTAACCACGAAAAGCAAATTGTGAGTGTATGAAATCTGACCTTCTTAAATTCCCGCAAAATTGAAAAAGTTTAATATAAAATAAAAGAACAGAATTTTTAACCGAATTATGCTAATTAACAATCAAATTTATTTTTCAAAATGGGTTAAATTACAGATTGTGCGGAAAAAAAAACCGTAAACTGAAGGTTCTGGCCTAAAATAAAAACTGCACTTGACTCTAAATTAAAATAGGATAATGCTATTTCCTATGCAAAGCAAAAGTTTTGTTTGTTCAGGAAGATAATCCAAAATCTTACAATTTCAATCCACGTGGTTTCAAATTAAAATAAATTAAGCGTGGACAATTTCTAGAAATTTACAAAATTGAAAACTAAAAAACAAGAACAAAGCGTCTACTCACCCAACTGAGGTGATTGATAATCAAAAATGAAACAGCAAAATTGAATAACGGAAAATTAACTCTTTAAACTATAATGAAAAAAAAAAACTAAAATGTATCTTCCCAGACAAAAATAATAATTGATCTTATATCTATAATGTGCACACTTCAATATAATAACAATTATCACGAAAAGAATTCCTTGATTGGCTATATTTTTACAGAAATAAATTTGAATATTAAATGAATTACAAAATGGCAACAATGAAATACAAAAATACGTCTACTCACGTCAATAGTCGAACAAGGAAGTCCTCAACAAAATTCTACAATCGTTTTTCTTACAAAAATCCCTCTCTCAAAATCGAACAACGCAGTCGTATAACAATTCAACGACAACATTCAATAGAATCCGCATTTAATCTACTACACGCAAACAATAGACAAATAAATGAATGGAATTAATTTAAAAAAACATAACAGTTAGTTAATTAAATCACACAATAAACTCTTTAACTAAATGTATACAAACAAAATCTAAATTTATGAAAATTCTCGGTTAATTGAACAACAGCTCGGAAGAAAGTAAACAAATCAAGATATGCAACTCAAAATACACTCAACAAACTTGGGTAGTCTATACCACAGCAGTACGTAACTTATAATAATAATAATAATAATAGAATAATATATTTGCCCAACAGATTGCTCCAAATAAAGGACAAAAAAAAATACAATTCATGTAGTTGTACAAAAAAAAAACACAAAAATGTAAACATAAAGAGTACTTGAGCTCAGTTTAAACGCTAATATAAAAACACTTGTATGTGCAAAACAAAAATTAACAAATTATGACAACTGCTTATTTGCTATTGACAATATTTCCTGCAGAGGTGTAAAATGTATGTCACAGAGCGATGATATTAAATTAAAGATACGTGACATTGACACTATAGGGGAATTCAGCGAAGAGTTTAGACGTGCATATGGTGCATAGAACGTGCTTGTGTATCTTGGGGAACCGCGAGGAACAAAGAATTGTAGGCGTGATAAAAGGTAAGGAGCATCAATATTGTTATTTGCTAGATTATAGATGAATTTAATTGATTGTAATTGTCGTCTAACTTCCAACGACTCAACATCGAATTGCTGAAGTAGAAGCTGGTAGTTATAACCAATCTCGTGGTAAGAGCCTTCTTGTTTAAAGTATAAATATTTTAGAAGCTTTCTTTAAACCTTCTCCAGTGCTTCTTTATGCGAAGAGTAGAATGGATTCCAGATCAAAGACCCATATTCCAACTTAGATCTGACAAATGAGTAATAAAGTAGTTTAATTGTATCAGGATGAAACGAAGAACTTATACAATAATATTTTCTCAATTGAATGACGCAGACTGTAGTTGCATATACATCATCAAAATTGCGATTTTATGAAGGAAACTCCTATTTCTATTAGTGGTAAAATGCAAGATACAAAATGAAGACGCCTAATTTTACACACGAACCAATAAAATCAACGGCATCATTAAATGTCCATTTTCCAATTAAATAATTACACCTAACCCGTTTTTAGCCAGTCTGTCGGTCACCTTTCGCGCCGACACAGCGCGTCCTAATTGGAAAGTTTCACCCAAAACGTTTTAATCCGGTTGCGTTTCGGACAGCCGTTAATCTGAATTTAAAACTAATTAACCGATGTACGCGCCGAATGACCGCGGCCGACGTTTTTCTGACCGCTCTCCGAATCGGAAATGAATCCAAAATGAGCCGCCGCCCACCGGCCTCCGAATGGAAGCATAATGGAAGCCGAGCGTCCAGCAGGATGTCCGGCTCAGGGTCGTCACGAGCCCCCGTACGATCTGGATCGTTTTTACGGTCGCTTGTTCGCCGTTTCCAAATCGAAAATTAAGTAACTTTCGCGGTAATTATTGCGAAAGTTATCTCCGTTATTCCCGTACTCAGAACTGATTCAGAATTCAATTAAAACGCAGTGGAAATGAAATACTGCATCCTGGGAACGTATGGGGAAATATATACCGGGTTATATGTATGTGCTTACGAGGATATCTAATCTACTTTTACACATCTGCTGCCGTTCGGAGGAAGGGAGTTAAATTATTGTCCTCGTTTAGTTAGTGTCCGTTTTTGTAACTGAAGATAACGTTGGTTGGTGGTTGTCGGTGTGCATACATAAATTTCGCGTCCAATAGGATATATATCAACGCTTTCGCGATAAATTCTCGATTAATTCGCATAGAACTATCTTTATCGTTTAGTTAATTAACGTAATGTGAATTCTATTAGCGTAGATGACATATCTTATATTCCTACGTCTTAATCTGAGAAATATCTGATGTAAATTTTGGAAAATAAAATTCTTATTTTTCATTTGCCCTTACCTGTTTAAGGGTTTCGGTCCCCTTTTGTCCATTTCTTTCTATTTGCTCTCCTATTTACTATATTTGTTCCATCAATTTTCTCCCAAGGCTTCCTCTTCGCCCTTTACACCGAGAAAAATACTGAACATGATCAATAATCTACATTCATTGAGTGAATTTTCATCGATAGAACGAAATGTGCCATTGTTATGATAAATTATTGTTTACAAACTTTGTTAAGTAATAAAAAGGTTCATTAAGGAAAAAAATTAGTTTTCATTATTATAACAAATCATACATTAGTCTATGGATATTTGTTATGGTAACTACTGTTACGCTACACAGTAGCATACAGCCCGGATTAAAAAATTAAATTTTAAAAGAAATACATTAATTAAATTAGAAAAAATCAAATTTTATATATCCCAGTGTCCTCTATCTTTATTAATTTTGATTCAGAAGTGTGCTCTCTCACCAGCCAGATGGCATGCAGGGCGAGAAATTTCCGATCGAGGGGCGGTGACATAAAAAAAATAATGAAATACTCTCTTATATCTTTAGTGAGAGTAGAGATTCTGGACAAGGATGTTGTCAATTGTCCTCTCCTTCAAATTCACTGTCAATGACCGATTTAAATGATATCATAGGCATGATAATGTCGTGCCTCAATAGATTCAATCTCTTATGTAAAATTAAAACATTTAAGTGTGGATAAAAGTGATTTTATTTAATAAAAAAAAAATTCTAAATGTGAACTTGTTTAAAATCAGACATATATCTTTGGATAATTATCTCAGGTAAGTACGTGAGTCCGTTTAATTAATAACACTAAAGTTTCATTAGTGATTCCACTTTTTGCAAATCAAATTCATAGTTTCGTACGTAAATACGTTTAAATTAAATTTGAAAATTCCCGCGTTTTCTGACCGTTCAAACGGAGTTATGTTAGGCTTAAAGAAACGTGTGAAACAGAGTAGCCAACCTTGATGGTAAATTACTGGATATTGGTTCGTAACGTAAATACATAGCCAATACTTATAAACCTATTTACACAAATTTCCCCAAGTAACTGCGAACGGTTTCGCAGACGATACGAACAAATTTCTAACCTCAATTTCTTTCTGAACGAATAAAAATGAAAGTTTTTATAAGTATAATTAAATTTAGATTAGAATGGAAATAAAACGTTTATTTTTAGGTAGATTTGACGAGGAATACCTTCTACAGGGCCGGATTCTGCAGACATCGCAGTGGTCAGGACTGTTCAGGTGTCGAATGAGGGCCCTGGTACATCATAGGTACTTCAGATCACGGAGTCTGGCTCAATCAGGACAGGAACATGTCAGGAGACTCAGGAAAATCGTCGTTGAAGAAAAATTACCCAAAAGTTGCAGGTAATTTGGATAATATTTATGTGAAAAACTTTGTTTAACAATTAACAATTATTTTTAGGTCGTAATATGTGATAAAATTGGATTTTATCGAAATAGCCGTTAAATTTTTCAAGAACAAATTGAGATAGGTCTGCCTCGAACAAAGTTCGGTTAGTAAATGGTTCGAATTGAAAATGTTTTAACTGACTTGAAGGCGATTGTCTTCGTCAAGGAGTCCAACTGTCTGTGAAAATCCGTTAATGTAACCGAAATGACGGGAACATCCATTGTTTTATACATGAGAATGCCCATGTGATCGAAAGAACTGTCAGATGTGTAAACGAAATGAAAATAAATAAAATTACAAAATCTGGAATCACCTTACAATTGAAATATGATAAAGATATGTGTCAGTAGATCATGAGAAAAATACATTTGAAATTTTTAAACACTTATTACTATGTAAAATTAACAATCTTAAAATTCATTATTGTACCTAAAAGGTAGGCAACCATTTATACACATAGAATTGTTACAGAACGCAATTTCCAACAATTTCCCCAAGTCTTTCTGTTGACATATCAAAGCAATTGGACTGCCAGTGCATATACAAACGTTATTAGACTAAATTTAACTGACATAAATACACAGTAAAAATAATAAAACTGTTCACTTGAATTGAACTTGGATCCAATTTTGATCTGTCAAAATATATTGTAATAGTACACTATTCAAATTCTAATATTCATTTTCGATGTGTAGGTACATCACTGCTAATCATTTTGCTTCCTGAAGGGAGAATTCTGAATGAAAATGCCTTGAAGGACTTGCCAAATGCAGAGATTTCCTACATCACCTGGACATCGTCTAGCTGTCTGCTGCTACATATTATATCCTTTTCCTATTATATCTAATTAGTTTTAAAATATAACTAAGTAAAATAGAAACATGCCCTTTTAAATAATAGTAAAATATATTTGCACTATTTACACTATATTTTCATACATTCAATAAATAATGTTGTTAATAATATGAATATTGATGAATATATACTGTTATTTTAACGTAAAATTATTCAAGATATAAAAGCAATAAAGCATTAAATGATATCTTCTTCTTCGCTAGTTCAATGATTTGCATTTCTTTTGCAAGAACGATCAGATAACATACCTTAATGAAAGGTGTACGACAGTGATTAAATTACAGACTTACGCCGCGATCGCTGACTGAGTGAGAGTTTGGCATGTGGCCTCTAGAGGGCGTGCATCCAAACTCGTGAGCTCTTAGAGGGAAATCGAGAATAATAATTTTGAAATAGGATACTGATGAAAGTGATGTTGTTCTTCGAAGAATACTAAAAGCGCTTGGTAGGCAGGAACTCCCACCAGGAACCACTCTAATCAAAGATATTATTTTAGGTAAATACAGCATTTTTAGTTAATGCAGCATAACAATGTCAATTAACTCCTTCGAAAGAAGACTAAGTCGTAATGAAACCCATTATGAAGAAATATCAATGGGATTGGGGCTTGAGGCGTAATATCGAGGGCATAGAATGAAAACTCAAGAAATCAAAACCAAATCTGGAAGTGATTTAATGACAGTGAATCGAAAATTTTAGTAACTGACTGCAAACAAAATAACCACAACCGATTTAGATAACAAAAATATTTTTGGGAGAGAAATTAAAAATTTATTATGTAGTGAGTTTCCTCTAGGCGATTATTGGGGAAGAGAACTATAAATTAAATTTATTATGTTAATGGAAAAGCTCTTAACTAATTTTAACCAAATATTACTAGAAATATATTATTTAATGCTAAATTAGTAATATAATTTCAAATATCAGGTAACCTAACTTTTAATTCTCAATAATCTTTTAATTTGTATAGAAAACTCCCTGCAAGAAAAATCACTTAATCAAATTGAATGCGAAAAGTAAATCTTGATTCGAAAATCACTTGTCTAGTATACGATAGAGTTAAAATTAAGGTCTGATTTATTTGCACTTATCAGGTTTTCAGTCACGTTTTATTTTTTAATTTAACAAATTGAAAATTTGCTTGAAATGATACTTACATTTCATGTTTATACTCTACATACTATTTGGTTTTTAGAATATTTATCTTTGCTTTTATTTTGCGACAAATATATTATGCTTGCCCCTATGATTTTACATAGGGGCATTTGTGTAAGACTCGTTTGACTTGTATTGTATTTATTTATGTATGAGAAATATGGCTTATTGGTTACAATAAAACAAAAAAAAAAATTCAGGACAGTAAGCTTTCAACGAACTTTGTGATTTTTCACTTCAAATGCTTAGGAGGAACCTTATTATTTTATTGATTGAATGGATTTATAAATACATTGAAGCTTTAATTGTAGAGCGATTAAGGCAATTTGGAATAGAGAACAAGGAGGATTAGATAGTGTTCTCGAGTTTTGGATCAACAATTTAAGTTTATGTTACTAGTCTATAAATTTATTTTATGTATATATTGTTTTACCTGGTTAAAATTAATTCTTTTTTAATAAAAGATTGTGATTATTCACAATGATATTCTGACTTATATATGTTTATGTAGTCACATATTTCATCGACCTTTTTCTAGAATTTAATTTTCTGTACGTATGCTTTATTTAGATACTGTTATTATTTACGTATTTTATTGCTTCAATTTTTCACATTTGTCTCTAAAAATGCAATATTCAATGCATATGTTGTTATTCCTTTTTTGCTTTTCATTAATTTTTGATTTAAAATAAATGTTTATGTATTTACATAGTATTGTTATAGGAAATAGTACCATGTGCATTTAATTTATTGTATTTTTGCACAATTAATAAAGGTATTTTACAAACTCATGTGTAATATAAAGGAGCAAATAATAGTAAACATTTAATTTACCCGCCAATAAATTTTTAGTACAAAAATAGTCGTCTGGCGTCGCTAAATGCAGTCCGTGTTGGCATATGAGAGTTACCATTCTAGTCAGGTTATTCTATGGTGCGGTCTGACCTTAACAGCTATTGTACAATTTAAGCCGACATCTTTTCGAATAATATTGTATAGGAATTAATTATAAACGATTGCAGTGCCCCCATCGCTTTTTTTATACAATCACTCTTTAAGGCCTCTTCTTAAACAGTTTCATAAATTATCGAAAACGACGTTTGATTGTTGACAGTTTTGAAAAAAAATATTTGACAGATTTGACTTGTTAATTCAATTCACCGTTGTCACGGGTAATTTTTTTAATTATTTTCGGATGCTATGTTAAAATGGAACTGGCTGGTCAAAAAAAAAAGTATTCAAACCTCGTTGAAAAGTGCTTTCGCGGGCCTTGGGCAATTACAAACCTCGCCTACGGCTCTGGTTGTAATATATACCCGCGTCTGTAAGATAAGAAGAAATATACTATTTTTCTACTTCAAAATGACATAATTTCATATCTTTTTCCATCTAAAAGTACTGGTAAATGAACCGCTATTTTTATGACAAAGAAATAAAATTGAATGAATCTTATTTAAATAAGCATCCTCTAGAATTCGGAGTGGCGAATGAAAAGAACTATTAACTTAAGCCAGCCCACTAGAAAAAAAAATCAAGTTTAATTTAGCGAGAAAAACTTAGGTAAACCGCCTGACATCCCGACAAACGGAGAGATGGGAAAAAACACAAGGCAGCACTTAAAATTAATCTCACGAAGATAAAATAATTGCTTTTAATAAAGAAACACAGAGCGGATTTCTTGACTGACAGTCCTAATGGCGGAAAAGTAATTTGCCCCGAGATTAATATGAAAAAGTTTTCAAGTTTCCCTAAAAGCCCGGCGCGGAGATAATTGTAACTTTCCCATCGCATCTGATCGCAGTAAAAGTTCGCCGCCCCTTCTTCCCCCTCTTTGGGCAACTAGAGTTGATATTTCTAGTGTATCAAAGTTTTAAGGATACTTCTCATAGCAATAACACGTTAACCGTTTCCCCGGCTGTCCTGTCCCGGGCGAAAACGGAGGCGTAAAATCCGACTTGTCAGGAAGTTCCGGAGAAATCTGAGACACGAGACTGCCGCCGGCCCTGATCTATTGAATTTGTTTGTTTTCTACTTTATTCTTATTTATGTGGATTCACTCCTACACTTCCCGAATAAAAAGAAATTTCGCGTCGTCTCGGAAAGTTTGGCGATAAAAAAAAGGAATTGGTTGACTTTATATTCGTGTCGAAGGCGTTCTAAACAATATTTTTTATTCCTTCGCTTTCCGAGCTTTACCAGCGAATAAAGGGAAGCAGAGGAGTTTATATTGAATAAGTTTACGTTGGTGGCAATTTTGTGTTTATGACATTTGCCTGTTTATTTTTGAATTTTGGTGGATCAGAAGAATATGTTATATGTAGATAGGACTAATACCTGTTTTTTTTTTTATTATTGTATATTATCATTAAACATAATGTTGTATGACATTCACTATGGCAGTAATTAAATACTAATAATATAAAATAATTATTTCAATTAGATAAAAAAATGCAAAAACATACACAAAAAAGTAGGTACACGTTAACAGATGTACTTCACAAATATACTGCTGTGTACTGATTGACTTGAAAATGCAAAATGAATATTAAAAATGAAGAATTAAATTAGCTAGCTCAACGGATAAAATTTTAAAAGGGCACAAAAGAACTATTAACCTGAGAGTTACCCCCGCGAATTAAAACTTGAATCTAACCACGAAAAAGCAATAAGTGAGCAAAAGAAATCTGACTTTCTTAAATATCCCAAAAATTGAAAAGGTTTAATTAAAAATAAAAGAACAGAATTTTTAACCCACCGAAGAAAATTAACAAACAAATTTGTTAATAATAAATGGGTAAAATTACAAAATGGCAGAAAATAAAACTGTGAACTGAATGTTCTGGCCAAAAATAAAAAACTGCACTTGATTCTAAATTACAATAGGACAATGCTATTTCCTATACAAAGCAAAAGTTTTGGTTGCTCAGGAAGATAATCCAATATCTTACAATTTCAAACCAATACAATCCACGTGGTTTCAACAAAATTAAATAAATTCGTGGACAAACACACGAAATTATACAAAAATGAAAACTAAATGCAAAAACAATGCTTCTATTCACTCAACCGAGGTGATTGATAATTAAAAACGAAACAGCAAAATAGAAAAACGGAAAAATTAACACTTTAAAAAATAATGAGAAAAATTAAACTGAAAACATATCTTCCTGGACAGAAATAATAAATGATCTTATATCTATAATGTGCACACATCAATATAATAACAATTATTATAAAGCGAATTCCTTGATGGACGAAAAATTCACCGAAAACAAATCTCTATATCAAATGAATTAACAAAATGGCAGCAAAAATTTAAAAATACAAGTACTCACGTTAACTGTCGACCAAGGAACTGCCTGACAAAATTCTGCAGTTCTTCTTACAAAAATAACGCAGACGTACAAACAATACGCCAACATTCAAAAGACAAATAATTGAATGGAATTAATTTAAAAAAAACTGAACACTTAATTAAATAAATCAAACAATAAACTCATTAACTTAATTTTTAAATAAAATAAAATCTAAATTTGAGAAAACTCTCTGGGAACATTGATAAATGGCTGACCGGAGTAAACAAGACAAAATCTAAGCAACTAAAAATACACTCGCGAAAGACGGGGTGTCTACCACAGCAATACGTTCACAGCCAGGGAACGACTCAAAATTTATAATTAATAAATTCATCAAATGAGTAGAATGCTTGCTTCAACAATATAGCCTTCATTTTATGACGAAATGCATTTAAATTAGGAGAATCTACTATAAAAGAAGCAAGTTTATTGAAAAAAGAGAAACCCATGTCATAAAGAGAGGTGTTTGCCTTTGGAAAGTTAATATTATTGCAGGTACGGGTATTATAAGAATGAATGTCCAACCGATAAGTATGACTATTTATACACAATGCTCACTGACTCATAGATAATCAAAGAATATAAAGTAAAAAATTTATGAGAAACAACAGTGAGCTCTCCCGTTCACTTTACTGACCACGCGCACTGCCCGCTTCTGCAATTTGAAAATTTTTTGAAACCCCTGCAAGGAAGACAATATCTCATGCGTGACTCAGAGAGCAAAGTATACTGTTCTTGCAACACGCTCACCAAGGTTCTGTCTTATGACTCTGAGAGCGTAGCAAGAAGATGATAAGGTCCTAGAGAACTGGTGCACGTGCTCGGCCCACCCCAAGCCGGCATCCACAACAACCCCCAAAAATTTAATAGTAATAACAATGATATTAATTTATTTCCAACAGGCAAAAAGACCAAGTACAGGAAATACATAACTTAGTTACATATGCAATTACAAAATAATTACTTAAAATATTAACCCCAAAAAGCAAAAAAAAAGTAATAAATGAAAGAAATAATAAACAAAACAAAAATTCTTACACTATATATAATACTTATGAATGCTTATGATCAACGTATCTGCATATCAAGAAGGCTTTCCTAATTTCGGCAAATGAGCTATAATATATGTCGCAGAAATTACAAATTAAGTTAAAATTTCTACACATTAAAGATATTGGGGTTCTTAATAATACATTGTTCTACTAGCAGGATAATAGCATTTGTTTATGACGGCCATTAATCTAGTATTTAATATATACGATCTAACAAAAAGGTACAATCAACTATATTATTTAAGATGTTGTATAATAATTTAATACACAAGATGATGCGTCGATTCTCAAGCGAAGTAAAATTAAATCTCAATAAAGGAAAAATGATATCATAGCTGTAACCTCCCTCAGGATATACCATCTAAGATAAGCATCAGGTATTTTAGAAATCTCTTTTATACCGTTTCAATATTTTGTATGTGTACATTATAAATCAGGTACCATATAATTGAGTCATATTCTGATTTAGATCTAACTAAGGAGTTGGATAATGTTACAAGACAATTAATATTGGTGAAATCTCTGCAATTTCTGTATATAAATCCATATATCTGATGTGCACTTGCCACAATCCCATTAATGTGTTCCACGAAGGTAAGTTGATTATCAAAGGCAATGCCGATATCTTTTATAATATTATATCGTTGAAGTACAGTGTTGAATGCGACGTAGTCATGATTTACTTGCGGGTGTAGACCATAGCCTTACATTTATTGACGTTCAGTTTCAAGTGATTGGATTCACAGCATGAAACTGTGGAGTCCAAATCTGCTTGTAATGATAGGCAGTCATTCAACGATTCAATGTTGCAAAATAGTTTCATGTCATCTGCATAAAGTAAGTAAATAATGTCGTTTATAAACATTACAAACACAAGAGGACCATGAAAGGACCCCTGCGGCACACCCGACGTAGGAGATATTGCCTTAGATCTGATTCCACGAAACTCAACATACTGCATCCTACCAAGTAGGTATGATCTGCAAATATTCAACAAATCCGGTGCAACTCCCAATCTCCGTAATTTAGTGAGCAAAATGTAGCAATCAATCTGGTCAAGGACCTTTTGGAAATTAGTATAAATCACGTCTACTTGCCCTTGTCTATCTAAGATCTCAGACACATTTTGCGTAAAGCAACATAAGTTGGTATAATGGTCGAACGCTTGCTAATAAAACCGTGTTGCGCCGTCGAAATATTTTTTAATGAATAGGAGATATTATTATATAAAATAGTTTCAAATACTTTAGAAAAAATGCATGAAATACAGGGTGTATCAAATAAAAAAGTAAATTTTGCTTGGGTGTTAACTACACGACAAATAAAGCACAAACCCACCGAAACCGGATTTCATCATTAAAGAATAAGAAAAAGTAAAATTTAGAGCCAAAAATTCTTTAGTCCGGGCCTGATGCAAGGAAACATCATTTAGTATTATTCTTAATGGTATTCCGTAAATTCATTTAACGTCATTCTGAATAAATAAAGACCAATCGGCCAGTGTGCCCTTGTAAAAATAGCAAAACTGAGGCATTTTAAATTTCTTTTTTTTTTTATAAAATAAACATTCCTTTTTTGTGTTAAGAGCATTCTACGTAAGTCTACAAAGTATTATTTTTAATATCCTGATAAGACGTTCGAGTTTCACCGGATATGCGACTTTAGTAGTTACAAAACACGTAAATATTTTTGTTTTGCTTTGTCTACTATGCTGTCGCGCGAAAATGAATCTATACGTTCCCGCGCTTTTGCTGATGCATCAAGCTTTGTTTTTCTTCATATGAAATCATGATGGTCCTGAAAAGGATCGTTTTTTCGAGACTGAAAGAATTTAAATAAAATGTTCGAAGTAGCTTGCACTCCAAGCGGCGATCTACACAAAACTAACAGCGGTAATGGCTGAATGATAGTGGTATGTGGGGTATACTCGGGGTCAGCATTTAGGTTGGGCACAGGTGCGGCTCTAGCCCACGGCATTTATAAAATATTTTTTTTCTCGTTAATGCTTACAGATAGACCCCCAGTGCATTAAGACTTTTTGATTGTATATGATTACAGCTGCTACATATTATTATATTTACCTCTCTATCTGATACACCTTGTAGATATTGGTCTATAATTTTTAATATTACTACGATCATCTCTCTTAAAAACGGAACAAATCCTTGAGATCTTCCATGCACTTGAGAAGATATGCTGATGTATGATAGAATCGAAAATATGTGATATAGTGGTTAAACAAAAGCAACAACATTGGAAGAGGGCAAAAGAAGACTGTTATTAATGATTATGTTAATATTAATTTGATATTTGTACAGTAATAATTTAGTTTTATTACTGTTAAAGCGTGTTAAACCATTCGCAGATTCTAGAGAAGTCAGTGTTTATCAAATTTTCCAAATCCTCATGATCATATATATAATATTATTCTAACTCTCTGGATCATTTTTTGTTTCTAGTGCTGTCAACACGCGAAACACGTATGTAACTGAAATAAATTGGATCCATTACATGATAAATTGCCCGGCAATATCTACGCAATTCACATTAAGTCATCATATTTGCAGAAAGCATCTCGGATTCCCAACGGCAGAATATCCTTTAAAAAAAAGAAGAGAAGCGTTATTTATACGATCGACGCATTTGTGAAATGATCGGAAAGGCAGAAGAAACTTAATATATCCTCGGAGAGAAAGGGATATAAAAGATATTTATTTACCGCCGCCGCGACGCTCTCAGCGCGATAGAATGCAAGAGAAATTGTATAAAAACATTCTCACTTTGCAAGAGGCGTTCTCCTGGGATGGGTTGTAAGAAATGCGTCGACCTTACTTTAAGAATCTAATAAATGATTATTGCTTTTCCGATAACTAATACAGAAGAATTATATACGGTCGAACGAGTTAGTAATGCCGTCGGGAGTGCTTTCTAACCTCTCTCCCCCCACCATCGTAGCCCGGATAATTTGAATAAAGGTAACGTATACCGGTACTCATGGCGCCTTAGGATTTCGCCTGAGAAATGCGAGTTGGAGGGCGGAAACGAATGCTGCGATCTTTGAAATTAATGGAGCGAAAGTGCATTTCGGATGTTTAATGAATTGCCATGTATTATTTTTGGCTTACATCAAAATGAAGCATTGGATAATTATAGGGGTTAAAATGGCTTACGTATTTTTTTTTAATAATTCTAATCCACAAGAATGCTAAAGAGAAGCTTGTCCATAATTTCATTTTTACGACGCAAAATTTTGTTTCATGAAACATTGCGTTTGCTCATAAATATTTGCGTTGCGTCATAATTTGTTGCCTTTCGTGTTACAACTCAAAGAGACAAAAAGGACCAAGCTGTTGACATTGTTTACTTAAATTAATC
The DNA here is from genome assembly GCA_004143645.1 of Protaetia brevitarsis. Classification (NCBI taxonomy): domain Eukaryota; kingdom Metazoa; phylum Arthropoda; class Insecta; order Coleoptera; family Scarabaeidae; genus Protaetia; species Protaetia brevitarsis. Next base: position 33,805 of record RXPK01003512.1, read on the forward strand.
TCTTAAATGACTGAAACGGCTAACCACTGGAATTACAAGGGCTGACATTAGATCTTTTGTGATTGACTATGGGGGTTTTAGCCTTTTCGGAGAATTAAATTTTGGTATTTTTTCAAACAATAGTTTGCCAAAAATAACAACCCATTTGGGTTTTGAATAGTTATATTCCTATAAAAATACTCAAGAGAAATTGAGATATTAAAAATTGCACCTTTTGTGTTACTATGGTTCCCAAAATTAAGTTAGATGGCTGACTATTGACACATTTATCGTATGCGCTTATATAAGGCATTTTATTTGCTCTATAAAACAAAATCCAAAAACGAAATAATTGTTTTGTTTATCCGTACGGGTTTCCACTTTTCATACTAAACCAACATCGTCTGGACGTTATCTAAATTTTAAATCTTCACAACCTTTATCTCAAAAGGTTAGTGTTATTATTAGTTTGGCTGTCAGAGCTATAACATTAACAAGTCCAGTTTTTCGATCAGATACTATTAATATAGCAAAAAATATTCTAGAATAATATAATTATCCAAATTCTCTTATAAACAAAATATTCAAACAAAGATTTTTTTTCTTTTTTATAATAAATCAACAAAAAATATAAATAATAGTCAAACAATTACAAAATTTATAAAAATTCCTTATGTTAAACAAATATCCTTAAAAATAAATCAAATTTTCAAACTATATAATTACAAAATTGCCTATCAAAACACAAACAAACTACAAAACCAAATCTATTCAAATAATGAAAAAAGTAAAACATCACACATCAAAATTGTAATGGTGTATATATTGGTGAAACCATGCAATATTTGGAAAATAGAATAAAAGGACACAAATATAATAAAAATCTTACAGCCTTAAAGAAACATGAAATAATTCAAAATCATACCTTTGATTTCAACAACATAACAATTTTAAACAAAAACAAAATTTAAAAACACGTACTATACTTGAAATAATCCAAATTTATAAACATAAAAACGCAATTAATGATAAAACCGACATACTATATTTCACAAAATTATATAACTCAATTTTATAGCTAAATACAATATATTTTTAAAGATCTATTTAATTACAAAATTCAAAAACAAATAATCAAAACATCCTGTATTAAACGCAGTCTTTAAATAAAATATAATGATATATTCAAAATCATAGTAAACAAAACAATTTGTCATTTATTTATAATTTACACTATTTACATTTTATATTTTTATACTTGAAAAAGCTTTTTAAAATAAAGCGAAACGTGGTAGTTATTAATGTGCACATCCATACTTTCGACCTAAAAACCAAAAAGAAGCAATTAAAATGCATATATGTATATGGTCAAGAAAAGAAGCTTTAAAAATAAATAATAATGAAAGATGCATGCAAGTCACTGGTTATCTGGAAGAAAAGAACACACATGTTTACCAAAAGAGGATCTACTAAGAATCTTGAAACGCACTGGTAGATTATTATAACAATTTACAATGTTATACGAAAAAGTCCGCTAGTACATTAATAATTTATTAGTTGCAATTTTTAATATTTAGGTACTATATTTTTCAACTAGTTCAGAGATAATCTTTATTTTATAGTAGAACATCCGAAGCAGAATAAAAAATACTGAACATTCGACAATGTAATTAATCTCTTAGAATATCTCTTGTATATAAACATTACACACTAATTATTTGAGAAGAAGTGCTATTTAGAATATTTCATTTTTCACATTGTTATGTCAACTAATAAATATAGTATCAGTGCAGAATGGCAGCAGGACCAAACATTATATTTAGAGATGCAGAGATCGGTACTGCTTGATTTATGCAGCATGCTCCGGCGAACCTTGGGTGAGCAGAACATTACTTAGGCATCTTGTTTTCATACCGATGCACTAAGTTCAAGACCGAGTGAATAATTAAACTTGTGAAACTGTGAAATAATAATAATAATAATAATAATAAATGCCTTTATTGATAATGGTGAGCTATAAATGGTTTTATTTTTTTTAAAGGTAATTATAATAATTATATTAAAAATAAGAATAAAAAAAAATTAATATAAAACAGTAGTGATTATATCACCATGCCAATCACAAAGCAGGGCTCATGAACATTATTAATAGTAATCCTTACAGCCTGCGATAAGGCAGAACATGTCTTCTTAGAACCAAAGAGCATGACTTTAGATTTGTTAGGGTTAAGTACGAGACAATGTTTGGTAGATGCAATGTGAATGCGATTCAAATCCTCATTAATACTACACGCTATAGCGGCCCTCCAATGTGAGCGATGAAAAGAATAATATAGCTGCGTGTCATCAGCATATGCATGAGCATTACAATATTTAAGTCTATTAAAAAAGTTATGAGTATAGATGGTATATAAAATTGGTCCTAAAACTGGCCCTTGCAGTACACCGCTGCAAACATCAACACACGAAGAGGAAATCCCACCCACACGTTAATATGGTCTGCGACCAAATAGATAGCTCTTCAGAGACAGCGATACTCCACCAAAACCAATATATTCCAAGATAGACAGAAGAATTTCATGATTGACGGTGTCAAAAACTTTACTATAATCTAATACAGAACAAGACACGTCAGCAAGCCTTTATCAGTGGTTTCGATAATGTCATCTGTAACCCTCAGTAAGGCAGTCTCACAACTGCAACCAGCCCTAAAACCTGATTGTGTAAGCGGTATTGTATTAGTAGCGGAAACAAAACCAGACAATTGGAAGGCTAATACTTTTTCAAGAATTTTGACCAATCATTTTTTTTTCAATGCATAGTTGACTTTTTGCCTTCTTTTCTTCGTAATCCAACCTTCATTTCAAATTGGTAAATATTCTTGCACATTTTTCTAGTTATTTGCTATAAAAGTCACGACAGTTCTGTATTATTTTTCTAAAAACTCAAATATCCGTCCTAACTCTTCTTTATAGATCCTTTCTAGCCAGAAGGTATTAATATGCTTTCACACCAGGCGCGTATACAAAGGGGAGAGGGAGGGATAATGTAGGTAAATTACCTCCACCCCCACTTTGCCCATGAGCCAACGAAACAAAATGTTACATGTACAAACATCCTTCTTTTTTTGCTTTTTTTGTGTAATTATCCCTCCCACAATGACGCTATTTAAAATTGTATCTGAAAAAAGCAGACAACTTTTTTTTGCGTAAAATAATGTATACCCGCCTATTTCATACAGTTAAAATAATTGACCAATCTTTAATATAATTGCCAGTGATTTAGCTATAGTATGTTTAAAATCCGAAAGTATTATTAAATAATCATTTTTGCAACCAGTTTTTTAGACTGGTATTATACTAACACCTTTGACGGAATCGTTTCGCTCCATATTTTCATACAAAAAGAAATGTAAGAACGCTTATGAATATGATAATGGACTGCGCTGCATTGTAATATGTAGATATCGAGCGGTATGGACGAAAAAAGGCGCATACAAAACCCGTCTTATCCGTTAATTACGCTTGAAAAATTCCACAGATATATTTTAACGCGATTATACGGAATAATAACTTTATTAAACGGTCACGGAACCCGGTATCTTAACAAGCCATGTTAAATAGAATTATACAATTTCAAACACGATATAAATATATTACCCCGTGCGCACAAAAAGCTCAATTTCGTAGAGAATTCATAGCTGGCTACTGTAGACCTGTTTATTATTTGTATGGAGATTAACCTTCCGATAACGACTGATTTATGTTACACCCAGGGAACGTTACAGTGGCGCTACACGCGACTCCGGGCTCCGACGCCACGGCGACGCTGGAGGACAACACTCGGAAAGGACGCGTTTAAAAGAAAAAAATAGGGTATTTTTCGGATTGTTTAATTTGATAATTACGCAACTGTGAATGTTATCGACGCGCAGTAAATTCGGCTTAAGAGCGGATTAACCGTGTCGACTTTGTTTGGAAATTACAATTCTGGAGTGTTCTTTTATGCTTTCAGGATTGTGCTTTTAATAAAAGGGAAGAAATAATACATTCCGACACGACACTTTGCACTGCTATAAATTTATACCTCTTTATTACGTCATTGCTTTATGTGCATTACATTGTTTTTGTGATTACAAAGTGGAATTTTGTGACACCGCACTGAGAGAAATGAAATGGTTATTTCAACATTTTTCGTACTGTCACGAATTTGAGCATTAATTTAGCCATATTGCATTTAAGTGAATCACATGCTCCTATTTGAAACAAACATATGTATATTGTTGCACACTTTAGAGTTAATTTAACAAGATTATAGTGTTCAGGCGTAACCAATATTTTGTCTTGTTGGTTTAATTCCCACAAAATGTCGATTTAACATTTGAAAAAGGTGTTCTTTAAACATTTACTATCGGTGTTAACTCAATGAAATCTAATATTTAATACTGTTACATATAGGTGATCGTACGTGCACACAGTGAGTCAGTACCAGTATTCGTATATGAGAGGGAAATTCCCTTTTTAGAGGGAATTTTGAACGTTAGAGGGAAAAAGTTTTGTTTTAGAGGGAATTATTAGATCAAATATTAGTATTGCATCAATAAAAATAAATTTAAATATTTATTATTTTTGTATTTTCCATTTGCTTTAGTTAAAATGAATCTGTCATTGTATTATATATTATATATTAAAAAAAGTTAATAATTTTGTATTTGCCGCCAAAAAAAGGGAATTGCAGTGTCAAAACGGGATTTTTTCGTGTCGGCACCGGGAATTGCCGATCAAGGTATATACGAACACTGGTCAGTATCCAACCTCCATAGCAATAACACCTATGTTTGTAAGCTTCTGTAACATTAATATTGAATAATAAAGATAATCAAAACCCATCGCGGAGTATATATATATATATATATTATATATATATATATATAACATGGCGCAGTCAGAATAAAAAGCAAACAAAATACCAAAAAAAATCAGTGAAAGGAAGAAAAAGTGCAACAAATTAAAAAAAAAATGTCAAAAAGGAACAAAGCAAAATGCAGAATATATCTCAACCCGAGAAGATGAAAATAGAGGGCGACCTAGCAAAAAATTGGAGGCAATTCAAAGAAGATTGGGCATTATATTCTACCGCGAGTGGTTGCAGTGGGAAAACAGTCGAAATACAAGCAGCGACGCTGTTAAACTGTATAGGAAAGGAAGTTCGAGAAATTTTAAATAATATTGAAATTACGCTGAAAAACACATTGATCGCCAGCCGGATGAAGGAGCAAGACAGAAGACACGTTTCTCCCAAGGGCCGCACAAGGATGGAAGATCATTGGAAAAAGGTGTCCGGCAAATTCAAGCAAGATCGTTTGTAACGGATTCGCACAATTCTAGAACAGGTCGGTGTACACGTTGTAATTTTACGCATGCGCAAAACAGTTGTCCAGCTTATGGTAAAATATGTCATAAATGTAATCGTAAACATCATTTGTTTAAGTAAATCGATTAATATGATAAAAACCAATTCCGTTGAAAATAATGATTATTTGGTGGGTAGTATTACGAAATCGGTAAATGCTGATAACGAATTTTGGTTAAATGTTGTTATTAATGATTCATTATGAAACGTTAAATTGTATTTTCCTTTCAAATGTATGAATAAAACCATTATATTTTTTTAGTTATGTTATTAAGCTAATATAAGTTTAGTATAGATATAATACCGTAAAAGTTTGATATATGTATTTTGAATATATTGTTATTGCAAAACTTTTTTTGTTGTTGACTTTACCTGCAGTTAATTAGTGCAGTACGAAAAGTATTACGTAATTTACATTGTATGTGTCTTTAACAGTGATAATATCCAATTATATTACACTATCTCCAAGCTACTAATACTTATCTTTCGCTCGAGGCAGTCTCCAAATGCGTACTCTCATAAAAGTACATACATATTTTCCAATTGAAGATCTGTAACACAGGTGATAACCACGCTGTTCTTGCTACCGACATGACGTATTAATGGAAGTCCGGAAGATATCCATACACAGCTGTAAAGGTAGCCTTGGAACTTTATAGGCAATGATGACATTAGCGCACAAAAGCTTAATCCGTTGATATCAATATGTTCCTTCTATTACCTACTATAGTCTTGGTAATATATAGCTATGCGTTGCTATCAATGGACTAATTGCTGAATGTGCAGGCGGATTTTTAATTTCATCGATATATCCATCGATTACAGTGTATTTCTGTTTTATTACATTAATGATACAGTAATCGATGGATCCATCGATGATATTAATAACTCGCCCGATCAGTAACGTGATTTTAAGCGAAATCGAATATGGTTCCACTAACAAGAAAATCTTTTTCGTATATCTAAAAGTGTTGGATTACATACAAATAGTCATTCGATGAGGTAGGTTAAATGAAACAGTATAAGTTTTGAATCAACATTTTACGGAAATGTATAACAAAATTTATTAATCATTGAAATAACACTGTACCAGTGCTAAACCAATATTATAAAATTATAGAGACAATTATTACTTTGTGTGTCAACAACAAGTAACTGTGTTGGGATGTTGTTGTATTATTCAATTAGCAGGTACAATTGTTAATGACAAATTAAGTACATGTTCAAAGAATCACGCGTAGTCTGTTTCTTATAAGATTTATTATTATTCAATTAACTAACGCAATTTAACATTTTTTTTACGTATTGCATTAACACTAAAATATTATTGCTTATATTTAAAAAGAAAAAAGTGTTCAGTACACCATTTTATTAGTTAATACAACACTTTTTTTCTCTCGGTGTGTTTTTCGGCAAAACAGTTGCAAAACAACTGCTCATTGTTTATGCGAAATAGAAAAAATATTTTGTCCATTATATCCGAAATCCGTTCTAACGAGGTCTGTTTTATCGAGGTTATACCGTATTCTAAAGGAATACCTCTGCACAGAATTAATTCAACACAGAATTATTTATGCTTGCGTGAATGTTAACTGATAATAAAACTAAACTCTAGTGTGTATTAGATCAGAAATAGGCTTCAAAGACTTATAGCCAAGCCGATGGTATGTAAGCCACGCACTGTTTTGAATAAATTACATTTAAAGTACGCCGAGAATTATCGCTCCAGACAAAGAAGCATCCGTAACAGTTGCCGGCGGTATTTCAAACGTTCTAAATCTAAAACCAGCTAACTATTCCTGCTTTCATGCAACACTATCTAATTTTAATATCAGAAAATTCATTTACAATTTCCTTTCTAGTTCGGCATTTGTCGACTTTACGATTATGTCCTTTAGCTAATAGCTCTCACAGGTGTACAGTTCGTTTCGTTCGCCAAAAATAGTGACATCCTACACGGCCAGCATTAATTTGGCGAAGTGCTACCAAATCAACGTTCGCTGCATCGCGTTGATGATCTTGATACTCGTAAAAAGAAAGACGAGTTTTTTTTTTCTCATAAAGCCAAGCGTGGCACGGGCAGGTGATTCATGTAAAAGGACCTGCTTGGCGATCTGTAAAATCTTCGTCTGCTGGTTTGGTCGTACCGTTAACGAAATAGGAGTTTCTCTTTTGTGGAGACATAAAAAAATACATTCGTATATGTATTTGGTAAGATGCTGTTTTTAATACGAAAAGCAATTATTATTGAATGGCGACAATACAAGACTCATGTGCAGGATTTTTATCGTAAATAATGGAATGGCGTAGGTACATACTGCCAATTCCAAACTTGAAAATGTCAGGTGTGGACCGCAGCTTTGGTTTCATCATAGTTCCTTTTAGTAACACACATACAAACTATTAGTGAAATAACTAGAGTAGTTTACCTGATTGATGTGAATATCAAAGCATTAGAAAAAATACATGTTGAAATAAAACTATAAAACGCCATAAATCGTTGAATGAGGTAAAATTATATTACATCTTATTTATGAAAAGAATAAATGTACGCAAATTGATATGGTAGCAGTACCTACTTTTATATTGCATTTCACTGATTTAGGATGGCACCTAATACAACCGTTCAAAAAATAAAATAATAAATAATGATCCTTCCATAATCGCAAAATCATGTAAACCAACAAAGTAGCGTTAATAAATCAAACAGCTAAATAAGCAAATATCTAACTATGGTATAAATTATCACAGATGCACGACACAAATTTAATCTACATTATAACATATAAACATTGCACAAGGAAAACTTCAAATATGTTGACTGACATCTAGCGGGAAAAGCAGAAACTTAACTCAGAACTAACTAACTAAGAACAGCAAAACGGGATACCAGGCTTATATGTACCAGTTTATTCCATTAGTAATCCATCCAAATTTAAAATCTACGGTAAAAAAAAACACTAGGAAATAAACAATAAATAGTGAATCAAAATTTTTAAAGAGGCCCGATTTTTAAGAAATAGCGCCCAAGAAACGCGTGTTTTTTCCGTCTCTTCAACATAACTCCGGAATGACAGTAGCTAGGGGATTCCGCTTGGTCTGAAAAGATCCGGCGCGACCAGGGCAACACGCTGGACGCCTCTAAAACCGAATCGGAGCTGTAGTTCGCTCGCAAATTAAGGATTTTAGGCGCTTCTTTTAACCTTCTACCTTTGAAAAATGTAAAGATTATTGGTTCTTATGAAATTTTAATGTTTTATGTTCTAAAATAATCATACTTGGTTAAAATGTCAATTTAAAAAGCATCCTTCGTTAAACATTCATTTAAATTCTAAAATATTTTAAGAACGATTAATTAATTATTACTTTACTAGTTTACCAAACAGAGCTCTAATACAAATTATAGGTTAAGACATACATAAGGTTATGTATGTCTTGTTAAAGAGTTTTTTTTTTTTGAACCTCAATTTAGATTTGAATTTGTATTAACTTCAAACTTTACTTATTGTAATATATTTTGTTAATTTTACCTGCATATTTGTGGTTTTCTTTTAACGACACACTGCACTAACCTTTACCTGCATCATTAGTTTTAGCGACAAGTCAGTTTAAGTAATCAACAGTCAAATTTTCGTACAGTAATTTCCACGGACACCAACTTAAATTTACCTTTTTTTTTTTTTGAAATGCAGGAAATAGACAATATTTTAATTTGAATCAAGTAAGTAATGATATCTAAGTATCGATCATTTAAACCCTTTAGCGTCCTGAGATTTAAATTAATACAAAGAGGCATATAAATTGATTTAAATTATTACAACACTTGAACAGAATCATTAAAGCATAAATTGAAGTATTGAACCAGCATCAATAACACCTTTTTTACATAATTAATTGAAAACGTACGACAAGCAAATATCCTCCACACAATTTTACATGAATAATTTATTACGTAATAAATGTAAAAATGTCTGCACAAGAAACACTTGTACGTTTTTGTTCTGTTATTTATATATGTACACTCGGCCAGTAATATTAGAGATTAAAGCCTAATTTGGCAGGCAAAAATGGGAGCGACACTAATTATAATATTAAAGCCCAGCATGTTACGGAAAATAATTTGAATAAAACATTTTTCCAGTTGCTATAAACCTGACAGGCAAAAAGAAAATCCATGGAATCTACTATCTACGGGATGAAGTTAATAATATCTATGACGAGCAAAACATTTTTGGATTAGGATTTAATTAATTTTTGCGAAAGTAGCCCCACACTTTTGTTTATAAAAAAACTAAATAACTACAAATTACTCTAACTCAGTGCTACACCTAAAGGCACTAAACGAGGCTACCTATTTTTTCTTTTTCTTTTTGAAGTTAGGGTGGTCACCTATAGTCCAGGCACTTGAGCTGGGTGCTCACTGTACCGACCGTGTTAAATCTCTTACTTCCACTCGAGCAGTTTGGTGTTCTCTATAAAACCCAGTAACTTGCCCAGTAGATACTTGAGAACCCTCAAGGGCTCCAATAAATCCTTTCCGAAATGTTTCTGCCTGAGTACTTTCAATTCGTCACATGCGCAGATTATATGTAAACTCGTTTCCTCCTGTAGTTCGCATCTTCTGCACCACGGGAGGCTATCTAATCTAAGTACTATATGGATTCCATAAATAACAAAAATATAATGCAGTAGCCTCACAATTCTGTGAATACTGCTTCATGTAAAAAGCTGAAATATGTAAACAACCAAAAATGTGACTAGTTCACAGAACCGCGAGTCTACTGTAGATCAGTGAGCTATCAGTTGTTTGTATATTTGCGCCTATGGAACGACTTTAGTTATCTCCCAGCATTCGTCAAGGAGTAAGGGAAAACCATTGCAAAAATCTTACTCTGGGAGCAGGATCTGGGAAGAAGTCCCAGATCTTAATGATAGTTGGAAAATTATTATTATTATTCTTCTGAAAGAAGCCCTACAGCGCTCGAAAACTTACTGATCGTTTGCTTTAGATTTTTCAAAATGCCACTGTCCTTCAATCAGAGGCATACGCAATATTGTACTACTGAAATCAATCAGATGGCTAATGAAAACAAGCAGATCTATACTGATATGCACTAGTGACTCCTAATATACAATCAATACCGTTTTGGGAATGTGTTCGAGAACTGAATTGCCTGACAGACCGCAATAAAAATACTTTGCTGTGGGTGTTCGGACATTCGGCAATCGAAGGAAACAGAGAAACCGACGAGATAGCAAGAAAGAGGTCATCGGCTTCATATATTGGCCCAGAACTTGTTCTAGGAGTATTTAAAAGCACAGCACGAGAGCAGATAAGTAGTTGGGTCAAAGAGAAACACAAAGAACACTGGAGCAAAACAACAGGCACATTTATGAAAGATCTTTATTAAAGGACCATCAAAAAAGACCGAAGAACTACTACACACTATTACACTGAAAGGATACGTATAGAAGATTGGGGTCAATACTGGATATACCAACTGCAAACTGTGTAATGAGATGACACATTTTGTGTGAATATGAGACTCTGGACGCAAAAAGGCAGGCAATATTTGCAAGCCAAATATGAACCAAGGGGATTATTTCGATCAACCGGGCAGAGACCTGTACAAATTAATACAGAATACTTGGGCTGGCTGGTGCAATTTCATGGGTAAAAGAGATGGGAGGCTAAATACAAGTCTAGAGGCTGCAGTGTCTCCGAGACAAAGAGCTATTATATACTACTTTGATAAGATTTGTCAATTTCGTTTCAACTAAGGTCTTATCAATTCCCGTCTATCCAACTATTTTGCCTTTCAATTCACCATTACGCCCATGTGCCTTTCCTTTGAATGCTCACTTTGCTTAAGGTATTTACTTAGTGCAAAACCAGTTGCAATATTTCAGAAATTAATCACTTTAAGGATTGTTTGTAAAGCAATTCAGTAATGTTATTTCCAAAATCCTTAATGTCTTAGTAAGAATTTTTAAGATAAATTTTCATATACAGGTTCAATTACGACAAAATTTAAATAAACTTACTTATGCAAACAGCGTTCCATGACTTTACACTAACCCCGTATACACAAAGCGAAAGAATATTGCATTTTCCCCGCCGTCATGAAGTCATATCGATTCAAATTTTATCCGCTGAATGGGTACATTTGTAGGAACATTCTTTCACGCTCAATTGACGTGTGCCAGTCACTCAGATAGTAGATGGGTGCGAGCAAGATGGTGACAATAAGGGAAAAAAGACAACGTTTCTCTCGTGATGAGATTGAAATGTAGCTTTCTAGCTTTACTACAACTACGTCTGCAACCAGTGGTGGTAGTGGTAGTACTGCTGATGTTGCTATAGCTGCTACAATAACGTTGGGGAGATAAAAATTGTCCGACGGAACTCTTCTCCGCCTGTCTGTTGTATTATTCCGCTTCTATCTACTACCGAAAGCGTCAAAGAAATGTCGCTGTCCTCTTGCAACCACTTTAATTAGATCTTTTCCTTCCTTTGTTCGCCATTGTGCTCTTATTTTATACTTTTTTTGCCTTGTTTGTGCAGAATAACCAAGAAAACTCACTAAGTCGTTAAATTAGTAAACTTGCACATCTATATATGCTTGCTTCTCCTCGTCAAACTACGTATATTCATGCGGTAATGTAATTTCTATTCCATATAATGCAAATTTTTCTCATACATTTTTTTGTGTATATTTTGATCACATTTGCAACGTTATCGATGTATCTTTCAAACAGTTTCTACGTTATTTTTTAAAAGACGTGATGAACACAATTTAGTTTAAAGCAGAATTCATAGTACTATTTCCTTAAACCTTCGATATTCTCATATTTTGTTAACCAAGCCAAATACATCATCCTCCATATCTTCAATTGAATGGAAGACTTTCAACAAAAGCTTTGTGAAGTGAATGAGAGCACACTTCTTACTTTGGTGGCCTGACAATGATACTGAAAGCAACAGTTTGGGTAAGTATACCTACAAAGTATTTATTATAATTCTTAGTTTTTTTTGGGTACTTTGACAATGTACTGATGAGTACATTGAATGATTTATGTTTTTACATCTTTATCAACAAAAGATTTCATATATTATACATAGCATTCTGATTTTGGCTTATGCTATTTACACCAGGGAGATAATAGAGCCAAAAAGAAAGTAAAATAACATATCACTTTTCTTTTGCGTCTGTTTAAAGGAGACTTTTCCAATTTCAAGCTTTTACTATCTTTTCACTCTTTTCTATCATCCTTCAAAAAATGCTTATCGACTTTGTTCCACCACATCGTCATCGTAATCGTCAATATCGTTATCATGATGTAGTACACATTTTGTTATTATTTTATGTTCCCATAGCTACGATACTGTTACGGTCACGTGTAGTAGTTCATTTTTTTTCCTGTTATGCCGACACGATTTTAAATTTCAAATTTAAAATAAATTTCATCCAGTCCTCACGCACTGGACTCCCCACTCGTGATAATCACCTGAGGATACCGCGAGTCTATTTAAGGCACAAGTTTATTGCAATCGAAATAGATGCAACAAGCTCCGTCTCCACCTTACTAAAAATTGTAGTCGCTCTAGGGGTGCAACACAATGCAGTTTTCCATTCATCTATCCACCGTGATCGCCCCACGGGTATGACAGGACCTTCGTGTATAAAAGAACACAGTTATATCTCTTCCGTTTTAGATAATTTGACATCTCCAGTATTAGTAGCATTAATGTTTTTGCCTCTACGATCCACAGTGGTCCCGCTTGCATTCGTAGAGCGAAATAATTCTAATTTACCGTTTTACCTAATAATGATCTGTAAATTAAATAATTTACATATTCTATATATGTTGAAGTACTCAGAAATTCTGGGAATATCAAGCCTCTGTGGCTAATTTGCTAGTATAAGTTCATCTACTTGTAATAGGCGCTGAGTTGCGTACTAACATAGAGGCTAATAATTGCAGATATTTATGGTATATAAATGGTAAACTTTTTCAAAAGCAAACACGTAATTTAATTCGTCAATTATTGAAATATCTTAACGTTGTACTTGGTTTAATTCGTGTTACTAAAAAACTCAAGAACTGTTTGTTCGAGATGGCTTATTAATGTAAATTGCACACGTTTGCAGGTGAAATAAAAAGTGGTTAGATGAGGAAGTAGAACTTGTTAATGCTACTGTTTGTAGTACAGTCCAATCTACAACAAAAAATTAGTAGGCTACAAAAAGCATTTGATGAACGTAGTTTATGCGAAAAAGGGAATGATGCAATATCAATGTCAGAATTAAGTTTTTTCAACTGAATTTCGTTTGAGAAAGGATAGTAATCGTTCCACACAAGTGTTGCAGCATGTTACCCCCACCAGTTCAAAACGTGCAAAAAAATACAAAGTGGCTTACATTTTTTTAAGGAATACACCGAGAAAGAAGCGTTATCGTTAATGCGTTTGCAATTAAAATAGTCAATTGCATCAGCAATATAGTAGGTAACCAGTTAGATCAGTTACTATTTTATTCTAACGATTAATTTTACGATTGATATATTTCCATATTTCACCAAAAATTATTTTTTATCACTTAATTTCATTATTAATTAAGATGGACAGAACTGGGGCTAAGTTTTATTTCACAGAAACTTTTTAAAGCAACCACCTTGTCTTTCATATCTATTTTAAAACGATAAATACATACAGCTAAGCTTATTATAAAACTATAAGCTTAGGGAAAATTTAAAGCTTTTAGGGAACCTGATATTTTCGAAATTTAAAGCTCAAATGAAGAATTGCATCATTTAATATTTTCTTGCAAATTTATGCCTGGACTATTAGGATTTCTTTGTTAGCGATATTGATTGAAGACTTAAAATATTCGATATTGCAATGCCCAATTAAGGGTATACATTCTTTTTAGCTCCGAATTAATTTCCCCATCATTTCAGGTGAAATTCTTTCATACAAAGCGCGATTGCAGTGTTGATTACACCACGCCAGCTTTATTCAAAGCAGACGAGGTAAAATTACTCCATCCACTTCATAATAAAATTCTCTATTCTCCCTCAAGGTATGTACCTTGAGCAGTTTATGGCGTAATTGCGGCTATCAAATGACGCAAACCAAATACTGTGCAACCTGACACGACCTAAAAGAAGTAAGCATCAATTACCGCCTATATAATAGAAGTCGAAAGACGTGTAGACAAGTACCAATTTTACCATAAGTACCTACGGGTCCAGGCATACATCTCGTGCACCGATTCTCCAACATTAGACCAATGTTTACCTGAGAATCGCACTAATCTGGTAATTATAGTCGAGACCGGCTCAATTATGCAAATAGGAACAACATTCAGGACACAGTGAGTTTCTTCACTACCGTTTAGACTTGCAAATTTTCCCGCGAGTAATTGTACTGTAAATTAATTTAATGCCGTCGTCGATCATCCGGCCATCCAACTTTTTCGCTACGTTTATGTGTTGTGCTTTTATACCTCTGCGCGACGGCGTACATGGTCATATTATTACACATACTTACATACATGCACGCGGTGCAAATAAATTGAATCCGAATTTTCTGGATGTGCACGCAGTGCGCTGCACGAACACTTGATACTACTTGATGCAATCAGATCTCCTATGCTACCATTATAACCATAACTGCTAGAAAATTACGTTTTACAATTACGAAATTATAGGTTTTCATAATGAAAACTGTGATGAGATCGCGTCAGATCTTTGTATATAATTATAAGATCGTTTGTGTCAGTTAGTTCTGAGGAGAATGAAGAAAATTACGCTCCCAAAGTCACTAATTTCATTAATGTGATTTTATGTTGAAAACGGTATTATGGAATTTTAAAATTAACCAAATCAAAGAAATGTTCTACTGGCGCACTATAGATGACACCACCAGCATTTTCTATTGTTGTGCATTTGTAGTGGTAATATATTTCCATAAGAGAATACTTGTAGTGGCCACTCTATAGTACGCAGTGGAACAGTTCTTTGACCATATGTACACTGGCGACTTCTTCATCAGTCATTCAGGTTAGGGTGGGCACTTGATGTCGGCACTGACTGGTGCTCATTGACCATCCCCTATTATTCTCTTATCCACTCGAGCAGATTGGTGTTTCTCTAAACCAGTACTTGCCCAGTCGAAACTTGAGGAGTTTCGAGGCTCCAATAGATCTCGCACGAAATATTTCTGCCTGAGTACCTTCAGTTCTCACATGTGCAGATTACATGTGAAAACTCTACACAACGGTTCGCTTACACGGCCTGTGTTGTATAGATGCTTTTACAGAGGCAGTGTCCAGTTACCAACCCAGTAATGGTTTTAACTTCTTTCTTACTGCGCTTGAGTAGGTTATCAGAGAAACTACCATCCCCATCCCCTATCAGCGTTTTGGTATGGAGTTGACCTTCAGTCGACCTCCATTTCTTTGTACTTTCTTTATCTAACCAGGTCCAGATCTCCCTTCTTGCGGAATCCTTAGTAATCCCACATACGGGCTCTGGACCCATGAAAGGTCTCTTAGAGCCCTCCTTGGCTAGTTCATCCAAGCGATTACGTTGCCCTTTATATCCTCATGTCCCGGCACCCAAATTAGAGACACCCTGTTGTCTCATGCCAGTGCATTGAGGGATTGTTTGCAGTCCCTAACTAGTTTTGACCTAGTTACAGGGTTTGAGACTGCCTTAATGACAGCCTGGCTGTACTGGCCGACTTATTTAATGTCGTCGTCTACTGGGCAATGCCAATGATTATCAAAACTACTTACCATTTGCACAGGTGCGCGTTCGGCTGGCGTCGGCTGTTCCAAGTAAATGATTTATTGGGGTATACAGTTGTAAAACGCTTCGCAATTATGCATATCAGGCAGAAAAAATGGATGTGTTTTGAATTGAAATATCTCTTTCATAACTTGGACCCAATTGACTCTTAAAACTCATATAGAAATAAATAAAGTGTGGTATTCATGGTAAATCTTGTGTATTAATTGTTTTAAAAAACGTAGGATATGGGAACATCAGAGGCAAGACTTCATAAAAAACTATAGCTTCAACAAATATTAGCTATTGTAAGTTTTATTAATTGCTATTTTCTTAAATGGAGACTTCAATAATATTAATATTAGCATTTACTATGCAGATCCACCTACGTGTAACTAACGCTATAAAATTGTTATTCATAAAAAAATTAAAACTATGTTTAGTCTGATTATATTATTTATTTAAGTAAACATGCTAATTCCAAATATAAACAATATAAAATCTGATTACGTAACTGTCATTAAATATATAAACTAGTAGGGCACTTTTTAGCATTAGAGCGGTAATATCTGTCACGTGCGAACCCATATCGACAATAATTTTGCGGTAATATATACTTTTCGTGCTAAAATTAGCCCGACAAATTGGCGCTTCTCGTGGTTCGATAGTTTGACATCTTACTTGAATCTGGCCTCATAATTTCGCTAAAAACTGTATAATTTTAATCACAAACATACCTGAGCGTGTATTACGAACCTTCTCTACCTTTCGATTAACGTTAAATTATCTTAAATCGCTATTATCGTTGCCCCAAATAGCAGATTAGGTTATGAAATTAATACCATCACGAATGACAATATTTCTCGAATTATTCCACATTTTTCCGTATGCAAACGAATCATACAGGGTCCCAACATCTCTCCGGCCACGTTTCGACTCATTACCCGTCCCTTATACGTCTATTTACGTTCGAAATCGTCTCCCAAAGTTTGCGACATTTTACCGTATGACAGACGCCGTTGACACTCAACGAAATCGGCCATAATTCCAAGCTCATAGCCGGCAAAATACACCTCTATAAATCGACTCGATTTGAGAAAAATATCGCGTTTCGACCTTATTTTAGGGTTCGAACCGTAAGAGAAAACATGTAAAAACTGTTTTCGACATCGACCCCACTTCCAAGTGCCACCATAGCCTAGCAGCGATCGTACGAAATAGCCCAACTTTGACGTTCGAAATCCATCTAAATCCGCCGCGGTGACATTTCTCGGTCCACAGAGGCGTTCGCTTCCCGACGCCTACTACGATCTAATTTTCGGCGAATTTTCTCCTCTTTTCCTACTTTTAACGATCGATCGCGATACCCCTATTGTGTTGCGACCGTCGTTTCGCGTTCGGCCTTTTATTATTTCCCTTTTAATCAATTCCGCCTTCGGAGCCTATTCCTTGACACTTTTTTTCGCGAAACTTACACGCGTTAAATAGGGCGACGCCTACGGAAAACGCCCCCTGTCGGAAGGAATGTTAGCAGCAAACTTTATTATATATTAACATATACAAACAAAAAATGGTAATGTAAAACATAACCAAAAGAGAAACGCATTCTGCAAAAATAAATATACACTCAAAAAAAATAAATTTTGAAAAATATATAAACAAACAAATATACAAACAAAACAGCAAAATTAATAAAAGAATAATTCTAAATGAAAGGATTTAACCCTAATTGTAATAAAGAACAATTTTAATAAAGTAAATTAATTATCAATCACTGAAAATCAAGCTTTTGTTCGAAATTTGTAATACACCAATATATAATTCATTACTTTATGAGAATGGCTAAATTTGCATTTAGCAAGTCCTAAATGCAAATTTGCAAAAACA
>RXPK01003513.1:0-78695 GCA_004143645.1 Protaetia brevitarsis
GTATTATTTACGGTGTGATAATAGGAGTTATCGCAAGTATCCCAATAAGAGACGATACGTTAACGCCACGTGTCCCGGCCGATAAATTTACATTTACGGAAGAACGCATATCTTTTCCGACAAAATAAAAATATTTGAATTTGGCGATTAGCTCGGTGTCATTTCTGACTACAACAGGTTTGTTCGTTGATGCTACACTTTCTACACTAGCTTGTGATTAAAATAGGATAGAACATCTACTCTTTACGTATCTGAGAGAGATAAAAGATGCACCAGTGTAATTGGTGCAACACCAACGAACAAACCTAACATAACCACACTATTCGAACAGAAAAGGGTTTTCACTTAGGATATGCCGCAACAGTTCTAATGATTCTTCTTTTGAAAATCGCAAGCGTTTCCCATCGGTTTTAACCGACATTTTAATCAAAACATCATCTAACATAACCTAAATTCTTCTCAAAAACAGCCCCGTAATTTTGACAAGTATATCGGGCTCCAATACCGATAACTTCATTCCGATAAGTCTGAGCATGCGCAGAAGATTGCACACAGCTGATCGAAATCCATTGAATGAATACTTTTGCAATACATATAAATATTTTGAATCGGATATTTATGAATGGGTATCTTTTTCCATTACACATACTCGAATTAGTGAGTAAATCTATACATACCAAAACCTGTCTAGCACTGGACGAATATTACGAATTGAGTCTGGGGAAACTGAGTACAGAATCCAGTAATGGAACTCAAGTACCGGAATCCAGTCTGGGAACTCGAGTATCAGAATCGAGGCTGGGAACTCGAGTACCAGAATCGAGTCTGGGAACTCGAGTACTACAATCGAGTCTACATACACGAGTATAGACTCGATTCTTTTGCCAACCGAGTACGAGATACTCAATTCTCAAAAACACGGATTCGTCGCATCACTAGTCATGTGTCACCATGTTCGATGTAGTGGAGCAACCTTTAGTGATGCTTTTACCGGCCTTTGAAGTAATTCAAAATATATGTTTGTGGACGGAAGCCCAAAAAAAATCTACAATTCAATTAATTGACCTTTACTATTGCTGATGTGTTTATAGTCTGAGGAAACGCAAAGAATCTTTTATATAATGAATGATGGAATTCAATGCATATTTATAGCGTCTATAAGATTATCTGTAAGACTCTATAAGCATGTATTATGAATATAGTTCATTTATTATAACAAACGAGGTACTACGTGAGTCAGTTTGCTATGACGTCACGACCGTGTTGCAAATTTTCTCTTCGTCAAAACGTAAACAAACCGTTAGGTTATTTAACTGTCAAACACTTTTGACAGGTAAATAAACAAACTATTAAAAGTAACATTTACCGTTAATATTATGACGATTCTTTTTGAAAACCAGGATTTAAAGTATGTTAAACATGATAGCAGTGGAAAAAAATAACAAAAAAGCACAAATGAGTACAATAAATTTAATCGGGACCATTATCGCTTAATGTATTCACAGTAACGATTAGTATGCAAGTTTCTTCTCTATCCAAACCAGTCTCTCAGATTTACTACCTCTGAATTTCGTTCCCAATATGTTGTACACCAAGTACGTCAAATTTCCAGACTAATTTATTCAATCCGCTTTATACAATTGTATGCATCCTCCGATCTGCCATATTTCATCCATCATTTCGTAACAAACTTCCTTTTCTTTGAGAACACAAATAATATCTACCACAACAATGTGTTTCAACCATAGAAATGTCTTTTTCTTTAAGAGCACTGTTCAAAATGTTTAATGTGTTCCGTTAGTCTGAAAAATGTATGTGAAAGAACCACTTCTGTAAACAATATCTGTACATACTCACTGTTTTCGTACATGTCATAAATTGTGTTTCCAATAGCACATTGGCAATGAGTAGAATAATCAATTTTTACATTTATTTCATATGCATTTTCTTTTTGGGTTAGTGGATGTAATTCCTTGCTTACTCATGGATGAAATTTTGCTTATGTTTGCTACATGAATGGATATATGGATTTTATACTCCTCGCAGGAAAGTTAACGGGAGTAATGGCCCGTTGTTCTCGCGTTCTGCGTCGAAATACACGATTAACGAAACTATTAACTCCTTCGATTGTTTACACAATGGTTTCGATATGATTTAGTTGTAATAACTACTTATTTTAAATAAATACATACCAAGTATAAACGCAAATTCCTACACTTTACTGCAAATGCAGAATATAACCCTTTGACAGTTGACAGCTATAACTAAATTGGTGGGAATAGATTGGGAAGATGTGACAAGCATGCAATTTAAAAAGCAGTAGGCACCAACATAGTATCTTTAATTGAACATGAAAAGTTATATGTTAGTTGGTTATTTTAATAATATGGTATTGCATGGCCCGAATTTGCAAGTAATGACGTCCCTCGTCTGTTATAGTAAATGAAGTATACTTACAGACGTACAAATAATCTTACGGACACAACAGATACGCACAGAATCTCACCAATAAATATAAAGAATCATCGTTAAGAACTTGCCAATAAGAATCCATAAAGAAATCGTTCTTATATTTACCAAGAAAGGACAATTAAAATGCCCCCACGTCACCCACTTGACTTGCAGCCATAAGTTCAACGCCTGATAAATGAATAATTTATCGTCGGTACTATTTTGCATTTCCTACTTCGAAAGCAAGGACGTTTACTCCAATCACTCTATCCCTCTCTGTCGCTAGCCAGCGTAACGACTAGATAATTTAACAAGCTCGGCGTAGTATAAATAGTGCGACAAACTCGTAAAAATTACCATACCGTATAGGTGCGTGTATTAGCGTGTTGCAATTTCCACACTCGCAATGAATGGGCGATTTACAGACTTTCAGAAAACTGTTTTACCAAGGTTTACGCAACTATATGTATAGACAAGTACATAATATAGCGGGATTGTTTCAAGCAGACGTATATACTACAGAATCTCGCATAATCTCTGTTTGTGTTGGCAAAATAAAGAACTAAATGGAATGGATCAATCTAACCGCAATACTAGAGTTTTCTTTTTCTAAGAATTCCCAAAGAAGAGATAATAACTGGAACCAAGTTATTATGACATAATAAATGTAAACGTAAGATATTAAAGTTGGTCGTTATATTTATTCGCATTCGGTAGTTTTATTGATTTAATCGAAGCGAAAAGGCGTGCCAGGAAATTTAATGCAGAAGTGACCTTAATATAATCTCTGAATTAAAAGTCCTTTCCCTTGGTATATATATTATATGAGTTTTCAATGAAACGCAAAAACGTTTATTACGATTAAATAAAAATTTCACATTTGTCTCACATATTGAATATTTAAATATACAGGGTGTTTTGAAACATCGTTTAAAGATTTTTAGGGCATGTAGTACGATCGAAAATAAGGTTAAAAGTCATAATAAACATATGTTCACAAATTAACCGTTTGCGAGTGTTCATAGTAGTACATGGATATAACATATCCCAGTAAACAGGTGCTTATCCGCTATTGTTTTATGACAGTTTAATTTGACGTTTTGTGCAATTTGCAGCAATTCAATGGTTGCGTATTCTAATGCTGAAATGAGCGATGTGGTGTTCGTGTAGGATCGTGCAAATGGGAATTCTTTACAAGCACGTCGCTTCTATCCCAGATAACACGTAAGCTTACGATAAGCTTGCCACTTGCTTAACTTTACCTTGTCCAGACAAACTTAACAGTAAAAGGTTAATGCTGGGGTTAATGCAAGGTTGCGACAAAGTTATTATATCAAGGTACGGTGACTTCGTGTATTTCCGGAGTGATTCGGCGTCAATCGTTTATCGAGTATTGATTTTTTTTTTGGTTTAACCGCCATTCCGCTATTCTGTCATCGACCGCCATTATTTGTTGTGTCCAGTTGTGTTGTACGCGTTTGAGCTGTTTCAGTGTATAATAGTTTAAAACATCATTCATGCAAAAGTAAGTATTACCTAATTTTATATTCTTTTACTAGATATGCGTTGTTGCTTCAAGAATATCAATAGTTTATAATTCTAACCGATGAATTGAACTGTGTCTGCCCCAATTGCCCCAACTATTGCATATAATTCTAACCTAATTTTCTACACCATAAGCGCATAAGCCAATGCACTTAGTTTAAAAAGTTATAGTTTATATTTGCTAACTAGATAGCTTGTAGTATAATTTGATTTTATATAATTCAGAAATTATGAATAATTAAATGTTTGAGGTTTTTTTCAGTTTTAATGACAGTGTAATAGAATTTTTAAATAAATTCAAAAATACACATATAAATTAGTGTTATAATTAATAAGATATTATATATATGTATTTGTATCTCTTATTTCAAGAAATCATTCTAATGTTATCAAATATTTTTAGAAAACGATTACAGTAATGAGCGTCACCAAATAAATTAAACCCAGGCGTAATGTGGAAGGTCTTAGAAGATTTTTCTTTCATAGCAGAGTGTTTAGAAACTAAAATGGATACGGTTTAAGGTTTGGGCCCAACAGACTGCCACAATACAACAGGCATTATATGGTAACTAATAAGATTAAGAGGAGAATCAATTTCATAACTTATGAAATTCTTTTTCAGCGAATATAGAAGCTTCTATGACATTAGTAAACCATCAAATAGTTGAAAACTCTTCTTGGAGAAAAAAAAGTTGGTGAGTAATTGATATTATTTAAATTATTACCTGTTTTTTTAAGTCCGAAACCATGTTCATTTATTGAATTAATTCCAACAAAAATTTACAGATTCGATATTTGATATCAACCCATGGAAGGACGTTAAGAGTTTGACATCAAACATTCCTAAAAAAGCCACTAGAGGACAATATTTGCGGGCAAATCATTCTCTAACAGGAAAAAAGCTTAAAAAAACCCTTTCCAGAAGACTGAAATGCTTAAAATTATTTTTGGTGAGTATTTTATTTAATAACCACTAAGTATAGTAAAAATAAGATAGTTTGTATTTTGTAGTAAGAGGGGAAACAGGTACTTTTCATAATATCACGACGACTTGTCGACTCTTGGAAACTGATAGCCGTTTCCCTTGTCTTCCCATTTCTGGTATTGTTTAATTTTTTAATAGTTGTCGTTTTTTTATTACAGAGAATCGCGGCAACACGATGGCAACGGAAAATAGATTATAGTGTTGTTTCTATATAAATATAAAAACGCAATCTAAATATGTATATATAATATGTAGAAGTTTTTTTTTTTTATTATTAAATACTGAAATTCTAATTTATTTGAATGAATTTTACTTGATGCAAACAGATGTGATTTTCAAAACAATAAAATATTTTAGGAGACGATGGACGGCATCCGAAAATAGTTAAAAAGAACGCAAATTATATCTAATTTACTAAAATTCTCTCTGAGTTTGTTTAGCAATAATTTTGTAAAAAACATTTTTGGAAACACTTGGAAGTTACATAAAGTTTATTTGTACGAAATTTATTTTGGTTATATCTTTCCTTCAAATATTTTAGTAATTTTCAAAGTCACATGAAGAAGAGGTCATATACCCAACTCCTTTCCTTGACTATAGCCAAGCTTTTAGAGAAAGCTTATACAAACCTTGATAAAAGCTTACAACAATCAAACAAAATAGGAATTGGGTATTAATTTCTTCATTTTCTTGGTTTTTAGGTCAAAAATATGAAATGTACATTAATAAGGACGTTTCACTTTGATTTCAAAAGCTTTTCAAGTATACATATAAAAATATAATTGTAAATGGTGTAACTTATAAGTAAATTGTTTAATAAATGATAAAATCATAATTCAAAATTCATAGTAAACAATGTTTTGTTATTAATAAAAAAATGTATACCATTTATAATTTATATTTTACATATATCTTGAAAAAGCTCTTGAAATTAAAAACGAAATGTCCTTAATGTACATTTCTATATTTTTATGACCTAGAAACCAAGAAAAAGAAGAAATTAATATCCAATTCCTATTTTGTTTGATTGTTACAAACTTTTATCAAGGTTTGTACAGGCTTTCTCTAAAGCTTGGCTCAACATTGTCATTCCAAACCTTGTCATATACGTTTTACAGACAAGCTTATGGGAACCTTGCCATGGTAACCTTATCACATGCTTTTACAGACAAGCTTAACCTGTAACCTTACTTGGGAAAAACCTTGTCCTGTGTCAACTAGCAAGCTTGTCATAACCTTGCAGTAAGCTTACACCCTTGCCATAACAAGCTTGCTGACAACCTTTTTCCCTTGTCGGAACAACGTTTAAAAAGGCTTGTATTAACCTTAAATTGTTATCTGGGATGCTGAAACGATTCCTGATCGCCAACTGCCTTCGCATGTGATGTTTCAGACGGTGTTTCAACGACTAAGAGAAATTGGTTCGTTTGAGAAGCGGTCTTCTGATACTGGACGGCAGAGAATAGCATGTACTCCACAGATAGAAGATCGAATTTTGAATATTATTGATGAAAATCCCGAAACTAGTGTTAGAAGAATTTCGACTCAAGAGGGTGTGTGCAGCCATCTTGTTTGGAGAACCCTTCATGAGCAACTCCTATACCCTTACCATATCCAACGGGTACAAGCCCTTACTGCTCCGGATTATCAAGCGAGAAGGGCTTTCTGTGAGTGGTTTTTGCGAACAGCTGCTGATCGGCCAGATTTCGCTGATAACATCCTTTTCACTGATGAAGCTGGTTTTACTAAAAATGGAATATTTAATTTCCACAACAATCACGTTTGGTGTGACGAGAATCCTCATGCTACCGTTGAAGCCAGGCACCAGCAACGTTTCTCTCTAAACATCTGGTTAGATATGATAGGGGAACGGTTGTTAGGACCGATTGTTTTACCACAACGCTTAACAGGTCCTGCATACCTCGAGCTCTTGGAAAATACTTTACCTAAACTTTTGGAAGACTTACCTATAAATCTAAGACTGAACCTCTGGTTTATGCAAGATGGAGCTCCACCGCACTTTACGCGTGCTGTTAGGGAACATCTTAACAATGAATTTCCTGGGAGATGGATAGGGCGAGCAGGTCCCATTGCTTGGCCTCCAAGGTCTCCCGATCTAAACCCGTTGGACTTTAGTATCTGGGGTTATTTGAAAAGCTTAGTGTACGCAACACCGGTAAACGATCTTCCAGAGTTGCGCCAACGAATAGAACACTGTTGCCAGATAATACCAGAAAAACCCTTGTTTTCTGAAAGAGTGCGCGCTTCCTTTGAAAGCAGATGTAGATTCTGTGTCGAAAGGGAAGGACGTCATTTTGAACATCTTCTTTAGTTATAATCTATTTTATGTTAAAATGCAATAACATCTTAATAAAAACCGCTAAAACAAACTTATTCTGCAATCGCGATAAAATCGCTGTTATCTCTAAACAGTTAATTTGTGGACATATGTTTATTATGACTTTTAACCTTATTTCGATCGTACTACATGCCCTTAAAATCTTTAAACGATGTTTCAAAACACCCTGTATTTTTCATAAAATTGTAATATCTCCGAAAATACTGGAAATAAGTATTACGTTATTGGTACCTGCATGAGACAGCAACCACGGTGCTTTCTGAAATGTTAATGTTACGTATGTTTATTATATTTTGTTTTTATTATTTACGTTAATTAGATAAATTTACTAGCTAGGTATGTATTGAAATCCTTCACATCTTATGTAGTGTAATTTATAATATAAAACAACTGATTAAAGACATTTGCACCCATTGTTTTAAACTTCACTTAACACATGCTTCTACAATTTTATTATAAATTACGCTGACATAATATTATAACTGAAACTGCTATTATTCATAAAAAAAAAGTAATTACTTTGTTTGCTATGGATGCTAAAAACCTTCTCGACTAAAATGACCCACATCCATCTCATTAAAAATTACGCTTGCCAACATGCAAACGTGTGAACTTCCTTTTTCAGATCTATACCATATAACTTGTTTCTTTTTTTTGTGGCAATAATCACAGTTTAATATTGTTAACTATCGTAGCCAAAATACGTTTAGGATATGTAAATTATTTCTATATTACGCAGGTATTCCAAAGGCTTTAAAAATACTAAGTTCTGTTTTTGTAAATGGAACTTTGTTATAGTATTACATTTTTTCCTGATTCCCTGATCAAAATAAGTGTGTGTTTTTGAGTGAGGTTATAATACCTAAAGTTTAAAGTGTTGTAAATAACTTGAATTTGTGAAAATCTTACCCAATTTCATGATTCAAATACTTAAGAAATTTTAGTGCTAGCGAAATTTACAATGAAATATAACAATAGACCATATTTTATAACCCAATTATAATAAACAGATGCACAAAAATTAAAACTAATCAAATACAAACCATATTTTTCAACTTACCAATAAATCTATTCTTTAATGTCCTATCAAATGGCATTAATTAAATTTTAAATCTTCGCGTTTTTATACAGATACGCCAAATAATCGTTTTTTTTTCATCATTTGGTGTTTTTTAAATGGAAGTTCTGAATATGATTACCTATAGTATTTAGAAGTATCAGATAATTCATTTTTTGCGCCTCCATCCAGAAACACTCATTTTTCAATACTTCAAAGCAAATCTAGTGTGACCAGCCTTGAGTGACATTTTCGCCTGTCTATAGGCAGAAAAACGGTACTAAAGGTTGGCCACACTACATTCCAATGACAGACGTGTAATAAATTGTCATTAAGCTACTATTCAACCATGCTAAGATGAACTTTGCACTTATTATTGATAAACAGATATTAAACTAGAAACAAAATTACAGAAAAAGATTTATTCTCGGAAACGAAAATTCTTCTTCTTCTTCTTCTTCATCCAGAGTTGGCACCGTGATCGTTATTGATCCGCTCAGCCATTCGCAGCGCTTGGGGATTGAGCACCGAAGCTCGCCTGGAACGCAATATTGTCCATATTCCCATTTGTTCCTCTAAACCAAGTATGGGCAACCTTTGACATGTTGTGGGCCAAACTTTAGTGTGCAAATACGTTCGCGGGCCGCGTTTAAAAATTTAAAAGTGCATTTTAAAGTAGTGTTTTAAAGTAGTGTTCATAATTTTTAGCGATAGATATCAAACATGAAATAATACGACAATGTTATTATAATGCAATTTATTAAAATAAGAAAATGAAATGAAAAAAATAGGTACAACATTATAATTAAATCGTGAAATTTTGAATTATTACAAACTACGAAAATTAAATAGCGACAACGAAATCAATGAGGCCCTTGAGCTTGAATTTGGGAAACTAATCCATCGATGTTTGGATGAATTCCACTGATACAAAGACGTAAAGAATTTTCCAAATTACCGTCAGTCGTTGTACGATGTTTTGATTTATTAACTTTCATCAATGAAAAGAACTGTTCGCATTTATAAGTACTGCCAAACGCACAAATCAATCTTCTTGCGAATTTTCTAAGCTCCGGAAAATGGTCTTCTTCGAGGTATTTTTTGTAGAAATCGCACAACTCTACGTCTTCAAATTTAGATTTTAGGAGTGAGTTTTCTTGTGTGAGTGTATTGGAGTATTTTGTACCATGCTTTTTGTTGGAGTAGCTAATAAATTGAAACTGTCTTCCATATTTTTAAAATCGCTAAATGTGTTCGAAAATTGCTCCGACAGTAACTTGAGTTCTAGAGCATATTGAGCATAAGCAGTATTTTCATACGCAGAGAGCGTGGTGAAATGGTAACTGATACCAGACAGCAACTGTGCCTCCCACAAGCGAATTTTGTTTTGAAATGCTTTCAAACGGCTGTACAAATCATTTACTAACTGTGCTTGTTTTTGAAGTTTCAAATTTAAATCATTCAAATGGCCTGTAAGGTCGACCAGAAATGCTGTCACATATCCATTTTGAGTCACTCAATTCAGATAGCGGTTTATCTTTTATTTGCATAAAATCTGCTATCTCATTTCTAAGCTCGTAAAACTGTTTCAGCATTTTTCCTTTGCTTAACCATCTGACTTCACAATAATATGTTACGTCGTCATATTCGGCTGATATTTCATCCAAAAAACGCCTTGAACTAACGATGGTTAAGCCCTTGGAGTCGAATAAAATTGATGGTTTTTACTACCACATTCATAACATTCTGGAGTCGAATGGACTTAGAACACAAGTTCTGTTGGTGGATAACGCAATGAAGGACTATCAAATCATCTTTTTGCACATTTAATTCAGTTGCTTTTTCATACAAAATTCCGATGAAACCTTTACGTAAGCCGATCATAGAAGGTGTACCATCTGTGCATACATCAACTAATTTTGACCATGGTACACCAAAACTTGTGAATACCTTTTCAACTTCATTAAAAATCCCTCTCCTGTAGTGGTTCCTTTTAGCGGCTGTAAAGCAAGCAATTCTTCAGTAACAGTGAATATAGCCAGTTGAGCTGTGTCAGACAAATCGGTGCTCTCGTCTAATGCTATGGAAAATGATTCAAAACCAGCCATACAGTCAGTCAAAGTTGTTTTTATATCATTAGCCATCATTTCTATACGTCGGGCAATAGTTTGTCTTGACAAACTAATTTTTCTTTTCAGGACACAAAACACTGCAAACTTCTAACATATACTCCTTGATAAATTCTCCTTCGGCAAATGGTTTTAATGACTTTGCCAATTTTGAACTAACTATAAAACTAGCTTTCACAACATTATAAAGTTGTGTTCTTGTTTATGAAACATTTGCTGCTGTTTTTCCAAATTTGCTGTAAGCTTCTGGATTTTGTCTTTTCTTATTTGTCCTGTCAGTGAGTGCAGCATAGGATGCTTAGTTGAGTGATGCCTCTTTATATTGAATTCTTTCATCATTCAAATGGATTCATTACACAGCAAACAAATAGGCTTACCATTGGGCTAGATAAAAAAGAATTCTTCTTGAAACTGGCGACCCTCTGCATCTACTTTTCGTTTCTTTCCACCAGACATCATTTTCGTTTACTTTTCGTTCGATAAACTTAATAACAAAATATAATTAGAAAGCTCTCAAGATGCACACAAAGTCACAAAGCAAATTGACGGCACTAGCAGTTCGCTAGGATATCGCTTGTCGAAGTTATCACCTCGGTAGCTCAAATAGAACTGAACTAAAGTTCGGGCCATCCACTCGCTTATATAGGCAAAATGAAGGAATGATCTAGAACATTTGAGAAGCTATAATCTTTTGTTGCGCCGCCAGTGAGGCGGCAAACATCAAAGGCTTTGATGTTTGCCGCCTCACTCTTTGATGATCGCTGCCACTCGGCTTGCTCGCTTACTTGATTCCGCAGGAGCAAGCGACAAACCCCATATAACTCGATCTTCCTCATTTGGAGTGAGTATGAGTAAGTAGTGTAATATTTTTTTTTTAATTGAGTTTTTCAAAATGTCTCGCAGGCCGGATCAAATCTTACAGCGGGTCGGATCCGGCCCGCGGGCCGGATGTTGCCCACATATGCTCTAGACACTTATCGCAATCAAGCAAAATTACAGTCATTCACTAAACTGCTAAACTGACATATAATAAGCAAGGACATAAGGCAGGAATAAGGGGATTCATGGGATTTAGCATAATTTTAAATGATTATTTGAGTTTAAAAATTTTCTTCCTATACTGCTAATATTAAGTGGAGTCGGAACTCCGAGTTTCTGTAATCCATTTTGCAGCTGGTTAATTTGCTGCTGTCTTCTCGAACACCCAAAAAAAATATGGTTGGCGTCTTCCAATTCTCCACATTCACAGTTTGGAGATTCCTCAAGATGAAGTCGATGCAGATGTGATCTTAGATTATTGTGGTGGAACCTTAGGCGACATGTAGTTGTAATTATTTTCCTCTCCATGCAAAGCAAGGCTTGCTTATATTTCCTCTTGAAGCCAGCTTGTACTGATACCCGGTTTCAGCCGCATTATGTTCTTCAACCCATCTATGCTTAATAACAGACAATTTAAACCTCTTCAAATCTAAGAAAAATATTTCGGCCCACTCGATGTTTCCTTTAGCACCAGCAACTGCCAGTCTGTCCGCAATTTCGTTCCCACGGATATCACAATGCCCAGGAACCCGTATAAACACACCACGACCGGTTCGATTAATTTTTCTGCAATCATCTTCCGCACTCTAATCTCAACCGGATGAGAATCCGCTGCAAAACCCTTTCTGGATATGCCCATAATCGCTGATTGCAAACATAAAAAAATAAACGGAAATACTAAGATATGTAACATGTGTGCCAACTTGTAATGTCAACTCCCTAGTGTCAAATTTTTTTTTCTATTTTCAATTCAAAATTAAGATTTGTCGGCCCAAAACGCATTGTGTATCACATGGCCAGAAACTCTTTTGCGAATATTCGTACTAGGATTATTTAGCTTTTCATATACAAAGTAGATAAATTTTGCAGACAATTTTACGAATTGCAGTGATGTAGAAAATCTCATTTGTTTATCATTGATAACTTTCGTGATAAATTCCGCTAATGAAGCACTTGGTATTTTAAAATTACTCATTTCTGATCTAATTTTAAGGAATAATTTTTGATGTCAGAAATATTCAGAATAACTCACGATTACTTATTAGCAGCTACATGCAATTTATTGAAAATAATGGATGCATAAGAGAAAGCATATCTATATAAGCAGCCTGTAGAAGACTACACTTAAATGCACTTTTTTGCAAAGTTACTATCACATTTTCATTTCCTGTATATACTTAAATATTACTTAGAAAGTAAACAATTTCTGATTTCCTTAAACTTACTAATAAATAGAGCACAATATGCCACTTAAATTGACTTGAATTCAACATAATTACCTAGTAAATGTCTAATGTAGAAACATTAATATGTATCTAGTATTACATTGATACACATACATAAACAATTAGTTCAAATGAAAGTCAGCCATTTTTAAATCCACGTATATACATACACTTGAAAGGCAGTAGCCTTATAACAAGTGTTTTTTATTGATTTTACGTAATAAAACTATTCTATATATTATATACAGTTAGTTTGTTCGCTCACTATAAAATTCTATTGGCTAATTACTAATTCATACGTTCGTAGGTATAGATTAATGTGGTAGTTGCCATTTACATTTTTATTTTGTCATATATACGACGAAAATGTCGCCAAGTAATAGGCCATTATTACAGAACAATCCAAGCGGTAATTACATACATAATCTTGCTAATGTGTAGAATAATAGCCTTTAATTAATTCATTATCTACATACATTGATACGAGGGAAAGTTATTCATTTTTTTTTTCGCTATTTCTTTAATTATAAAGTGTCATTGTGTAGGTATCAATTGACCAATTTAGATAGCAACACGTTTATATAACATTTGCTAACTAACATTTCCTAGGGTGGTTATTAAGCTGACCATACTTATATTTAAATATGACGGAATACTTCCTTTTAGTCAAGGAAAAACTCTGAAACCTTCACCTTATTAAATATCACCAAAAATATTTCGCACGCAAAAGCGTGTTTTACAACTTATATAGACGTGACATTATGATTATGATTGTCATAAAGTTCAATGTCTACATATATTTGTTTTATATTTACTTTTAATTCTTAACACCAACATTGTCTGAGGAAAGTGGCTTTCTAAACCGTTACATTTTCGACCGAACAAGAATATATCGCCTTGAAAATTCTGTGAGTGCAATAGTAATGAAGGAATGGAAAGTATTGCATATTATTACCAAGTTTCATTTATACACTGAAAAATCGATTTATTTGATAATACCAAATTTTGTTAAGTTAACTAAATATTGAGTTAAATATGGGCAAACAAAGATTTGATTAATTCAACCAACAAATTATTTGTTCATTTAACCCTTTATTTATTTGAAATAACGAAGTATTTTGTTAGATTAACTAAATTTTCATGATAAAATTTGTTTGAAATTATTTTGTTGTCCTGAACAAATTGGTTTTTCCGTGTATACAGGATGACATAGAAAAAAACTACAATGCATAGCACCACGAGATAGAGGAACGAAAAATAACAAAAAAAGTTCCTATACACTAATGTCCGATTGGTTTTTTTTTTAAGTTACAAACTGTTTTTTATATTGTTCTTGTATTTAGTATTACGTAGGAAATAGAAAATATTTTAAGGTAGGCTGTGATTTCATGAAACAAAACATTTGGTAAATGTCAAACCAATATTAGCATAGTGTCTTGAAAGTTTTATTTCAAAATGGTGCGCTATACTTTCGTAGAATACAGGGACATGATCATGTGTTACGGCGAAGCTCGTTCAAATTCTTCCGAAGCTCAACGGATCTATCGAGAGAGATACCCATTAAGGCAAGTTCCTAATGTTAGGACATTTATTGACGTACATAGGCGTTTGGGAGAAGATGGTTGCTTTAAAAAACCAAAATTTGATTCTGGGGTTAACAGAACTCGTCGTACTGTTGCAAATGAAGAAGCTATTTTGCAAATAGTAGAAGACAATCCTAGAATAAGCACCAGAAGAATAAGTGCAGCTGTACCGAATGTCAATCGTGAATCTGTTAGGGAAGTCCTCAAAGAACAACTTCTTCATCCATTTCATTTCCAAAAAATCCATCACCTATTGGAACAGGATTTCCTACCGCGTTTACAATATTGCGAGTGGTTGCAAAATAAAGGGCAAAATTTTCTGTCATTAATTTTGTTTACCGATGAAGCAGGTTTTAGTCGCGATGGCATTTTGAATATTCACAATATGCATTATTGGAGCGATGAAAACCCTCATCAGAACGTAATACGGAATCACCAGTATGGGTTTTCCATTAATGTGTGGGCAGGTATAATCGACAATTATCTAATTGGTCCATTTCGAATGCCCAGACGATTGACAGGCGAGCTCTATCGATTTTTTTTTTGAAAAATGAACTGAATACTTTATTAGAAGATGTTCCATTGAATATTATAAGAAGAATGTACTATATACATGACGACACGCCAGCTCACTATTCTAGGAGAGTAAGGGAATTTCTGCCAAGAAAATTTGGAAATAGGTGGATTGGTCATGGGGGACCTATGCCATGACCAGCTCATAGACCCCACCTTAATCTCTTCGATTTTTCATTTTGGGGATTTATCAAAAGTGAAGTGTATGTCACAGAACTAAATAGTGAAGAACAATTATGGAATAGAATTGTGGAGTCTGCTGACAGATTTCGTAACATATTTTAAAGATGCCATATTGGAAATGTGTATTCAGGAACAAGGTCACCAATTTGAACACCTTATGCAGAACTAATATGTATCTTATATTTTTGAATGTTGTTTTGTTTAATAAAAGCCTTTTACCTTCAACAGCTTGTAACTTGAAAACAAAAAGCAATCGGATATTAGTGTATAGGAACTTTTTTTGTTATTTCATGGTCCTCTATCACATGTTGCTATGGATTGTAGTTGTTTCTATGTCACCTTGTACATAGATAACGTTATTGTATTTACCAACAGAATGCTGGGTACAAGGTGTCAAGTTAAATATTAAAATTTACATATAACTGTTTCATTAAAATAACTTATCTGCAGAAGAATTCAGAATTAAAAATCAAAATTTCTATAGCAATCTATAAATTCGTCGATACTTCGTGTGTACACAGTGCTGTAAAAGCAGCAAATTTAATCTTTTCTTAAAAGACCTTGCATTACTTTCTTGTTCAAAGCTAGTGGTGGCAAAATATTAAATAATTAATTGCCCATAAATGAAGAGATTCATACATTTTAGATATATTCAATCTATTATAGCAAGGTGCATAGTTGTTCTTATTTCTAGTGTCATAGTTTTAAGTATCCTATTTAAATGGGCTTCGCTGCAGTAAAAGAGCATAACTACTTCTAATATCAGAATAACTTTTAGGTTCCTTATCATACAGCAAGTACTTACAATTAGTTAAATCCTCACAATGTGACTTCCAACTTTAACTCCGATTCACAGTCACCCAGAAGTTGCGCAACTTCGCAACCAGAGACCACTGAACCATTCAGTTAAATTTCAAAATCAAAATCCAGCTTTGACTAGACCAGCATACAAAAAATAATAAAATCAATCTTATCCACACTCGAGTTCAAATTATTCCCAGAAAACCATTCTTGCCCAAAATTATAAGAATATCATCTTCAACACAAGCAAAGTTTTACGCCAGAAGCCACGGCAGTGGTATCGTCAGCATAAATACTCAAGGAGTATACAATTTATAAAGGCAACTACAGAATTAATAAATAAGATAAATAACAAGGGATCAAGAATGGATTCCTGTGGGACACCAGTGATATACACAGGACTGACAAGACTACATCCACGACCCGATCGCCAGTTTTAAACTTTATTCAAATAAATTGCATTCGATATGAATAGATTCATCATATTAGATTAAGATTGGAACGGCCATATGGACCTGCTTCACCGCGACCTTTTGTGATCCACTTTGTTCCTAGAAGGCGCTCTTTAATTTGACCCTTTTCATTAGACCTATCATCATTGAAGGCGGCTCCTTTTGCGTAGCTATTAACTGTTGGGTTCTCCACGGATATTCAATACTAGAAACCTTGTGCTCGCCAGACCATCGCATTGTGCCGAAAGAAGGGCCAGCTCCAATGAATTACCTTAACGAATCTCGCCTGGCCAGCCTCGTCTGGTCAGATTATCCACCACCTCATTTCCCTTCACACCCGAGTGGTTGGGAAACCAGGTTAATGTTACTTTCGAGTGACCATCTTGTTTAGGGCGCTTTTACAATCCCAAACCAGTTTAAAGTTAACACTTGCAAAACTGGTCGGTGTAAGTGTTGACTGGCTGTCAGAGAAAATACCGACACTTTTTTTCTAATCTCTCTACTTCTCTGACACGATGATGAATTGCAGTCACCGAAATTACCGAAAAGGCCTGTGTAGGCTTCTTTCCATATTTTCAAATTCCTCTACGCCACTACTACGCTCTTACTGACTTATTTTTTCCCAGTCCTTTTTATCTGGTATCATAACCTGATATTTTCTATCTAGATTGAATTTCTAAACCATAGCATCACATCAGATCCCACGAATGGTGCCTCCTTAAATTCATCTAATAATTTTTAATGGTCAGCATCGTGTGATTTACTTATCGGTGCTAAACCTAGCTCCTTGTTCAGTTTTAGTTGCTTGTATAAATATACTGTAATAGTCAAAATTTAACTAGGGTTTAGGAAAGTAGAGGGTAGGAAAGAGCAGATATATAGTCGTGTCTCCCATTGGCATCAGCGCGTATTTCAAGGTCATTTTATGCATAGTATAACATCCCTACACTAAAATTAAATTTTGTTGACTACGATATGGTGGTGGCAGGTTTAGCATTACTTCCATTGCTTCCACGTCATCTTGGAGTTAAAGCCCCAATTTCTTCCACACAACCTCCTGCACCTAATACCACCTCTAATCAGTAGAAGTATCACATAAAAATATCTTTTTTGGCCTACGCCCAGAAACACTAATTTTGCAGTACTTCAAAACCAGCAAAAGCCTAGGCGAGCAAAAACGTCACTAAAGGTTGACACACTACATTAGACATGACGGACATGACAGATGTGCAACAAACTATCACTAAGCTGAGCTATGCAACCTTAGTGACTGAAATGGTTTGATAATATCGGATTCAAGAAGTGCTTTATGGACTCTTCAACATAAGAAGGTTTTTGATCACAACTTAGTTTGGGATCTTCTTGAGAAACTTTATCAGTTGGATTTGGAAAACATTTATATTGGTTTAATTTGGATTCATAGTCACTTTGGACGAAATTGCTGTAGTTTCTGTCTGGCCTAGTGATATGGAGTGCCAAAATGCAATCGACAACCCAAAAAAAAATAATGGGTTTTTGCCAAGAACTGAAAGGAATATCAAAACATCAAACACACATTAAGCAACCTATTCACCCATAAAAAGAACTGCATATTAAACTATGAAGATTTAATCATTTAATTTCAAACTCATATTTAAATTCCCCGAATAAATATACATGGCCATGTTCCAATTATAAAACACAGTCTCATTTAAACAAATTAAAACTCGAGCCTAGCTGATTACTACATAACACGATACACTTAATTGGACTGTTTATGTAAGCTACCTCTTTCATACATGAAAATTCATTTACGCAATTTTTACTTTATAAATTTGGGGCGAAATTTGATTGTACACATTTCGTACTGAATTTGTATAATGTGTATACTATAGACGTGACGGGAATAAAATTCTATTTGTTTCGGATTATGTAAGTGCAATGTTACACCCCACTGCTTGAAACTATTCAAGGCACCATCAGCTGAAGATTGCAACAAAATAGTGTAGTATATGGTATAATAGAGTGTTGCATATAAGTATACAGCGTTGTCAGAAATAAAGTTCCATTCATTTAGTGATCTTTGCAACTATTTATAACGTAATTGTTTTTTTTTACGGAACATATTTTATTTTTAGGAATATTACAAGAATAAAGTGCTTTTC
Organism: Protaetia brevitarsis; assembly: GCA_004143645.1. NCBI lineage: Eukaryota > Metazoa > Arthropoda > Insecta > Coleoptera > Scarabaeidae > Protaetia > Protaetia brevitarsis. The sequence goes on from RXPK01003513.1 coordinate 18,527, forward strand.
GTAAAAAAGAAATATTTTATTCCATTATGTCATTACACTCAGTCGAACAAAGTGCTTAAAAAAAATATTGCAAGGATAACTTCAAAAATCAATTCCAAAAAATTACTTTGGAGATTAATTTATAAGCGCTTGTAGACATAAATGCTAGCTGATACGAAACAGGGCTGCTTTTTAACAAACTTAGTGCTCAAAAAAACTATCTATCGTGAATATTTGAAATGTTTGCCACGTATAAGTTCAAAATCGAACACTAATTTAAAATAAATATCCAGAAAACAGAAATTCTGATACATAAGTACTTAACTCACTCTATATCTAATATATCTAGCTAGAATATTTAATTTTTAACATAGCTACAAGATTTTCCTTTAAAAAAAAATATTAAAAAACACTTAATCTCCCAAAATTAGTTAAAAATATCAATAATTTGGGGGTAAATTTAATTGAAGTAAATAAGTGAACTGAACATCAGATTTTACCAATATCATTAAGTCTATCCTGGAAGTAGGATTAGTATTTTTATGTCTGTAATTTTACAAGAATATATCGAATTTTTTTATCACTTAATTTTATTTTCTTCACACCGCAGTCAAATAGACACACCACAGCATTGTTAAAAGATTTTGTATAGTTTCAAGAAAAAAAGAAAAACATCCATTTGTGCGACAATTGGCAATGAACACATCTATTAGAAATATTTTGAAAAATATGAAACAAATGAATGAAAATTGTAAATATCAGTCGTTACAAAATCTTGCGACACCCTGTGTATGTTAAGACTTACAAATCTCTGAAACCGTTTCAATTTAATTAAAACTTACAGATAAAATTTCTGTTCAATCTGTAGAGAATACTGTCAAGAGTAGACTGAAATCTGTCAAGAATACACAGAATAATTTAAATTTAATACTAATTTTGAAGGGGGATTCCACCCTATTTAAGTAGAAATTCAGTTAAAAAAAGGTTTCATGGGAAATATAGACCAATTTCACATGCTATGCATACAGCACATATGTTATGTATAATTATTAACAATAAATATTTCAACAGAGATGTCGATACATACATACAGCATTAAAAAAACAAAAAAATAATAAAAAAGTGAAACATTCCGTTATATTTTTTATAACACTCTGTATATTATAATTTAAATAATCACAAAACTATTTAAATGTAAGTTATAATTAAATCCGTGCAGTGATTTTTTCAATCTCCTGCAGTAAACAAAATACATTTAATATATATAAGTAAGTGTAATATCGATTTTGAAGGGTGATTTTACCCTATCAATGTAAAAAAATCGACAACAAACAAGTGGTAATAGTAATTTTAAACAAATAAATTTTGAATATCTTTTTTTTTCTATAACATTTTAATTTGTATTTTTGTTACTGAAATACAGTTAAATATATAAAAAATAAAATTACTTAAAATTTTTATTTAATTTATTTAGTTTTCAAATTTCTCTAAATTCTTTCATTCTCCAACATATTTTAAAATTTAAGCCAAAAATGTCGATAAATCAGACAAGGTTTAATCTTAAAAAACATATGCATAAAATAATATTACAACTTTTCATTTGCTTAGCATTCACATACCTAATAAATTTAAGTATCACAATAGTATTATAATTTACCTTTACAATATTATTCAGAAAGTACAAAGGAAATTAGAGCAAATATAAACAAAACTTACCTAAACTTTATCACAGCACGACTAACCGCAAATTCAGCATGTAAATAATGATTTATAAACCCGGCCAGATTCCCAGAATTATTACTAATAAGCTAACAATTCCTTTTAGGTGAATCAAACACTGCTTTTACTTAAATTTATTCGGGAAAAAAAGATACCTCAAAACCAATCGGAAATGAACTTAAAAAATATAAAATCATCCAGTCTAATCGAACGATCTCTTCTACTGTTTCTTCATCCGGGTTTTTGTTTGTGCTTCGACACCAATACGTTCTCGCATAGCCTACATATTAACCACGCAAAACACACTAAAAACCCGGTTACTATACTTCGATTAAAACACGACAGTCCGCCAGCTCAATACCGACGAGTTGAATGAATTGTATCTATCTGACTGCGCTACTGCAGGCAAGCACCCATCGGCTTACAGAATCGTAAAGTGGAAAAGGAATTTGACGCTCGAAGAAAAAGAAACACACACAAGACCGAAAGAGTACAATAGGTGAATCAGCTGTTGTTCTCGAGCAGGTGTAAATTAAAGATTTGATATTTTTGAAAGAAGATTTCGTAAAAGAATCACTGCTCGAAACAATAGGAGGATAAATAAATAAGATGCGAGTGAAAGTTAAAATTTCTTTTTTAAATCCACTTATTGGATATATACAGTGTGTTTAAAAAGCTGGACGCATGTGGAGATATTTTTTTTTTAAATATTATGTTTGGCAACACACTTTGTGGTTCCACCATCTCTGCTTGCAAAAATATTTGAAATATGCCATGTCTAAATTGACAGGTCGATATAATGTCGCTGTCAAATTCGGAAGATATACAGTGTGCTTAAAAAGTTGGATGCAATGTGGCACATTTCTTTTAATATTGTGTTTAACAACACATTTTGTGGTTCCATCATCTCCGCTTCCTTGGAAAGAGAGCACTTGAAATATGTCATGTCAAAATTGACAGGTGACATAAAGTAGCTGTCAAATTCGCTATTAAAAAAAATAATAACGGCGAGAAACTGTCCGATTTGTTCAAATAATGTTCTCGTTGATAATAGTAATAATAATGAATAAATATATTTGTAATAAATATTACAGAAAACATAGTCGATCAAATAAACTTTGTATAATTTACAATGGTCAAAATAAATATAAAATAAATGGCAAACTTACAACAAAATTAGACAAACAGAAAGGAGGGACACTAATTTACCAGGAACTCCTCGATACTATATAGTTCTTGGTTGATAATCATTTCCTTTATATTCTTTTTGAAATGATTGATTGGAAGCTCTTTAAGATTCTTTGGTACTTTATTATATAATTTGCTTCCCCAATAATTTACTGCTTGTTGGGAGCAAGTAATGTGATAAGGCAATCTTACTTCATCGCGTATTCTAGTGTTGTAGTGGTGAATGTCTTTGTTTACAGGAAATGTATCTTTATTTTGATGCACATACGCAACTGTATGTAACACAAATGTAGACGCCAAAGTAAGTACTTTTAATTTTTTGAAATGAGTTCTGCAGCTATCCCTCCTACCTAAACCGCAAAGATATCTTATTGCCTTCTTTTGCAGAATGAAGATTCTGGCCGATTCAACCGACATCCCCCAAAACATAATGCCGTAACACATGACGGAATGAAAGTTTGCAAAATATGCTACCTTTGCTGCTTGATGGTTTACTACTTGCGTCAGCCGTTTTATGGCGAATAGGACGGACGACAGTCTTGTTTGCCAATCCTTCTATGTGTCCATGCCATTTGAGGCTTTGATCTGAAGTAATGTCCAGGAACTTTATTGTAGCTGATTGACTGCTGCGGGGATAAAAGTTGAGATGTTGTATTTTTGCCACGTTTACTTTAAGTTTATTCGCCTCAAACCGGTCTTTGGCATCGTTGACGGCTCTTCGGCTTTTTTGTGCGAGTGTTGTTTGATCCACTGCAGTTACTAGGAATGATGTGTCATCGGCATACAGGCATATTTCGACATTCTGCATGGTAGCTGGGAGGTCATTCATATAAATGATAAAAAGCAGAAGGCCTAAAATGGACCCTTGCGGAACCCCAAATTTTACTTGGCCAGATTGGGATCTTTTTGTCTGCCATTCCGTTATTTGCAACCTGTTAGTGAGGTATGAATGCAATAGCTTTAAAGATTCCCCTCTTATCTCATAGTACTCCTACTTATTTATTAAGATTCGATTATTGACGGATAGTCACAAAATTATTGGTGGTTTTAATTGCAAAAATCACACAAAAAAAAGAAGAAAAAATGAAATGAAATGGATAATTAAAATGATTAAATTAACAGTAAACAAAAGTCAAACAAGTCAAGTATGAAAGAAAGGTTATACTAACAAAACATTAGGAAGCGAACATATGGTACAAGAAAAAAATAATTATTGGTTATTATTGCAGAAAGATATGCAAAATAATAACAGATAATATTCATAACTTTGAAAATACATAAAATAATTTCCTTTACAAATTGCAATGCTACAGCCCTTGCACAGCACCATCATCTAGATGGACATGAATTTGTGTTCGATAACATTAAAATCTTAGAAAAAGACAAAAAATCTTAAAGGTCGATTCTCACTATCGGTCATGTCATAGTCAAATCAAATATTGTTACATGCTTTTGTATTATTTGACGGTTACTTAACCGTGCGTCCTAATGTGAATTTAACAATACAATATAAATGTTACAATATATTTGATCTGACCACAACTTGACCGTGATCTGACCGATAGTGTAAATCGATCTTAAAAGAAATGTTTAACATCGAAAAATCCAAAAATGCTATTACTTAATTATTGAGAAGATATCAATTCATTAAGTACAATTTATAGTAATTTAATTAAAAAATAGGGAAAAACTTGATTTTGTCTCACCATGAAATTAAAAAATTTCAATTGTTTAATTTACATCTAATTATCATCCTATAATTCATGCAAACCAATTGTGTGAGTGCTATTCTTTTTTTGTCATTTGCATATTCCGATTTTTTTGAACTACAAATCCAAAAAATTATGTAAATACGAACATCATTAGAATTTCTTTCCATTTGTGTTTTAAAACTGTTCGCCCCACATATAGTAGGGTTCTTTACATTTAAAATATTTTTAACAGTTGTATAAAAAGATAAAAAAAATATTAATTTAAAATTTTCAATGGCATGTCAATAATAGGACCTATTATGGCATAATTTTATTTTTATTTGAACGACCAATATTATATTAGATAGGCACACGATACGCCTTAACAGAAGTGTAATGGATAAAAAGAAAAACAGCTAAATTATCAAATTGCTAATCTTTTTTGTCACTTTTAATTGTAACCTTGTCTCACTTGAAAATGTCGAAAATAAATTGACGAAACGTCGTGATAATCAAAATATACGGAATGTTTAGATAATTGTAGCCGTTTATTCATACCCAATTAAAATAATTGGTACAGTATTGATATTATTAAGTATAAAATTCATTTGTAATAATTCACATTCTAATAGTGAACAAGTTTAATGTAGAAGAGTTTATAAATGAATACAAACCATAAAATCAAGTCTAATACAAGACCGTACTATAAGATAAATTTATTTTAAAATACTAACACTAATTAATATGTAGAATTGTCATAATTCCATGAATGAGGTCATTTCCTTTAAATGTATAATATAAGGAAATGAATGTAATTCAAAACAGTGAGTAACATCAGAAAATAACCATAAAGGTGCACTTGACCGAATACATTCAGATAAAATCAATTGCTGTATCAGGCCGGTTTTACATTATACTTAATTTAGTATGAAACTTTGATGTAAATTTGCTATTGAATATTTCAAAGGGCATCATACAGAAAAATTTATTTGTAAATTTCGTCCGAAATTTTGTACTAAATATTTAGAACCTGTTCTATTTTCTCATTAATTTTACAAACGAAATGTGCGTGCGATTGGTTAAGTCCAGTGGGATAGGTTGGTATTTGTAGTGCTATAAACATCACTCAATCTAATAGGTTGACATACAACGCAAAAATACACGGTGTAGTTGTGTCAAAGTATAATAAAGTTATATCGCCGTATCACCATCCATTTTATAATAATGTGGTCACTTCAACAGGTTGAATTGTTGATTAAAGTTTTCAAAACTATCCCCGACAAAGGCAAAATCTGTGTATGTTAACGGTTTGTTGAACATACAGTTTTATAATCTATAAAATCTCTAAACTTGTCTTGCAAAATTAGCAGATCTATTGCCACTTTTTGTCGTTGCACCTCCCTTAAGGTTTCAACATTTTGCCCAGCGACTTCGTCTATGTCGATGTAGGTTAAATTTTTGGTTAGATAAGCTTATAATCGCCGTACGAAAGTCCAAGTACTGCTAGACTATTTGTGGTTTTATAATTAAAGAAGTAGAATTATCAGATCCGGGTACATTCATGTGTGTCAAGACCATCTGGGCAATGAGGCAATTGCCAAAGCTCATCGAATCGTTTGGCAATGCTTAGTCATTCACTTATTGATAAAGCAATCTAAATAACAACTTTCGATAATAGATCCTTAGTCCTTAATCCGGATTTGAATTTTAAAATGCCTTTTGCTTCAGGTTCCACACTTCCAATTTTTACGCAATATTTTACGGGACTAGCTATATCAGTTGCAGTTGCAGTTGCATTCAAAGATGATAGCCACAACAGCAATACTTCTTGGTCAGCTATTTTATGGGAATATTAATCGACTTACAAAATTTTTGGTACTAAATTTCTCACTTTACATATAAAACAAGCATATTCATTAACTTCTAAATATTTGACATTAACTTTGGGATATAATTTTTTTTGTGTATATATGACAGCAGTTAGCCTATATTTTTCAAAATTTAACACCGAATGATCGTCAACTTTTCAATAAAAAAACACTTTTCATTAGTCTGTTAACATGCTAGATTAAACGCAATTAAATTTGTAAGACAAACTCTGCAAAAAAAAAACGTCTACATACTACTATTAACGCATGACTTCATCATCACCAGTTACCCGTAAAACTGCTAACAATATTAATCAGTTCCTCTTGATTAGTTAAATCGGAAATTAAAATCTCCTTAACATTTACTAAACTGAGATTGAAAGGTACTTGTGTAATGTTTTTATAAAGATTATTTTCAATATTTAGAATATCTTTGTTGATGGAACTCACCAACGTCTTTGGGATTACTTTGTATATTAAACACATTTGCTTTTTCTTTCTTTAAACCTCCTGCGACGCTTCAAGCAGCATACCAAATCGACAATTAAGTCAATCAAACTTACACACCAAAAATAATATTCGATTCTTGCTCAAAATTCCAGTAACGTACAAGATGAAGTTGCAAAAAATTGGGAAATTGAATATAAAAACTTAGGTATATTTCCTAATTTTTAATAATTTTATCCTATATATATTACTAAAATTTTAAATTTATATAAATTGCAAATGTTTTTTGGTATATACATAGATTATTTAATTAAAATACATAAAAATTAGTTTCATATGAGTTAAATTAAAGTTATATTGTTTTTGTAGATATATTTTCTCTGTTTGACAGTTTAATTTATTGTAAAAATACACAGACTAGTATAATTAATTCTAAACGAAAAATATAATAAGACGAATAATAAAGAACTATTTTTTATGTAATTTCAATCTAATTACAAACTATTTCCTAGCTGTATATCCTTGCCTATACTAATAATAGAATTGTACGTATCTCTCTTATAACAACTAGGTACATACATTTTTTTTTTTAAATGCATCAATGTTATGTGCAATAATTATTCAAAAACGGTACAACTCATTTAAATTCCCAACGAGATAAGGTCATTTTCCAATATCTACACAGTATTACCTAGTACTGATAAGAAAAATACGTTTATTCGAAGTGAAATAATTCCTCATTGTTTAACATTCTACTCGTTGGCGTTAGTAACATTGAATTGAATTTTATTTAATTTTCTTACGCATAATAACACGTAGTGCGTTGGATATTTGTTTATTTCCGTTCTTTGTTAATAGCGAAGAAAGAAAATTTAAAAGAAACATTGTTTCTCACTTCTGCAAACGTAAATTCATTCCTCTTACACGACAACACATAGTCTGTCACTAGTTTTTAACATATTTTAAAATAAACCTGTGTTGTTTTTAATTTTTATAATAGTAATTAATTCCCAGTGAACCAAATTCAAATTTCCCGCAATTATTTTTAGTAACTTCAACATTAAAGTATGAAATTACCTACGATTTTGTATTAGATTAATAGTCATTTGAATACCTTTAAGTTGAAGTTACTAAATATAATTGCGGGAAATTTGAATTTGGTCTCCTGGGTTAATGCAATTATAAAAAGAAATCCTGTAATTTTAATTTTGATAATTTATTTTAATGTACTGATTATAAATTACAATCTAACATATTATTTTAATTTTATATAATTTTACAACTAATAAATGTCAAAAACTTACACATTGGACAAAAAATGCGACATATTTTCGAAAGAATAAAAAGTCAAAAATATTCAAATAATATTACTTCCTTAAAAAAAAACATATGATTGATGAAAAACCACTTTATATAACCACTAATTTTAATGAAAGAATGTAATTATAAAGTAAGATGCATTTTAATAGATTCTGTTAATAGTAGACAAGAAATAATTAACCTCTGGAATTTATATTTTTCTATAATTTACTAAGTATAATCATTTATAAATTAAATTTTCACATCCTTTATGCATAGAACATAAACAAAATTACCTACACTACTAATTTCAACGTCACAAATTTTTGCAATTTTATATTTTTAATATTTTAATCATATAATTCTATCCTTGTATTATAATTTATCTTTGCAAAAGTCACCCAAACGGATAGCGAAACGTCAGACAAGATTAAATTTTCTACAAAATATACATTTTAATTAGTCCGTATACCATGAACTTCAAATTAATACAAAATTGAAAACGAACAAGAATAAATATTAAGGACAGTTAGTTTCCGGCTTACTTGCTGTGATTTTAAGACAATTATAATCTTTTATATGCAATATTACGTTAACTTATTTGAATTTTCAAATTAGATATTCACTTTACCGACATTTTAAATTTCAAACATCGAACCGATCAGCGCCCTCTTCGCGTAACGTCACGAACCCGTTGACAATTCGAATCGAACATGGCGGACTGACACATTACTAATTGGTAAACAAGACGCAGTGGTCCCCGTTTTATTATTAACTATTAATTAATTGGCCGACCTCCGTCTCTTTAATTTCCGCCGTTCGAGAACCGCAACGCCTCAGGTGCTCAGATTGATGTTTTAGTAATCCGATAGCGAGGTCTGGCTGAGCCCGTACTTTATGTGTGGCAGGGCAAAAGCGGATTGTCCGACAGAGAAGCGTTCGAGCGAGGATGGCATCGTCGAAAGGTTCACACGTGCCCGACAATTCGGTCGTTGAAAGACGTCTCCGGCCGATATATGGTGAATAAGAACGCTTACATTAATAAAAAAAGATTTACGCACGTGCTTAATTTGATCCACGCTGTGGAGGGACGAGGAAAATCAAGTTTGAAATTTGAGGGTTATGTTAATAATAGCTTTACTTTCGCTTAATCCGTAAATAGCACCGGCTTTTAAATTTAACATCCCATTTCTGTTTTTATTTTAGAATGGCTCGATAATGGAAACAATAAAAAGGCACTGCAGGAATGCGATAAAGTATTAAAAAAAACTCCGAATTTACAATGTGCGAAAGCGTTGAAAGCCTTAGCTTTACTGCGGATGGGAAAGGAGACCGATTGTTGTACTATGTTAGAAGGATTAACGCAAGAAAAACCCAGTGAGGATGCTACTTTGCAGGCCATGACTTTGTGTTATAGGGAATTACAACAACGTAAGTCGACAATTATTTATTTTGAGGGGTCATCGCTCAAATTTATGGGAGAAATAAGTTAATAAAATTATGTGTCGGATGTATTTAATGTTGTAAACCACTACATCAAAGGAAAAACTTCAAGATTCAGTGTTAGATTTTGAGTAATAATTAGTTTTCTACTTAATTTTTAGGTTAGGATATGTTTTTGAAATTCTTGGTGTTTAAGAGTTAGTAGAGAATATTTTAGTAAGTTTGTTAGGGAAATAATTCATATATTCCCACATAGCCAAATTTAAATTGCCTGCAATTATTCTTAGTAACTTCAACGTTGAAACATAAAATTACCTACTATTTTGTATTACATCGATAGTTATTTTAATGTCTTTACGTTGAAGTTACTAAAAATAATGGCGGGAAATTTAAAGTTGGCTATTAGGGTTAGTTGGTAGTATTGTATTTCTTTTTAATTCTTTTCTAAGAGTTGTTGCTTTTCAATTTTATTTAAAAAAATGTTTTTCAAATATATTTTGATATTTTTTGCGTTTAAAATGTTGTACTTTTGTAGTTTGCGTTCGTAATATTCATTTTGTTTAATACAGCTCGTATACAGGCCTGGCAAAAAGTTAGAGAACACAACTCTAGCAATAATTAAATGTTAACCTACAATTTTAAAATTGTGTTAACTAAAACTAGGGCTTAGACTAGACTAGAAAATATTTTATATTAAAATTGTGCGTAATCATGTGACTTTCTTTTCCTGTAATTTTTTTTAATTGTTAACTATTACACTATCTCATTAATTTAAAAAAAAATGTAAGGGAAAGATGTAGATTTCTTTTTTATTATCAATTTTCTAATTTTTAATGCGATAGTACAGTTTTTTTTCTGTTTAAATTTGAAATATAATGAAAAGTTCTATGCATTTAATTTTTTGTATTAAAGTCGCCATTCTATTTTTTGTTTGTTTGTTAAATGTTGGTTTAGAGGCCCTTTTCTATATGTAAAAAAAAATAAAACAACAATACACTAATGAAGCAAATTTAATTTGATTTAAAATTGATTTCATTTGGACAGAAACTAAAAATGTTTCGAATTTTTTATTAAATAATTAGATGAATAAATGAAATTGTGAGTCTCTGATTCCAGTTAAATATGAAATTATTAATGAAACTACTTTTGTTTAAAGTTTTCGAAAAGAGTGTTTTTGCACTCGACTTACTCTGAATTAATAAATAAAGGAAAACAAAAAAAAAAATGCATATTATACTAAACACTTGTAAACTCTTTACCACAAAATTTCAATGTACTGAACGTGCATTTCATTACCATTCAAATGAAACGCTTAGGAAATTCAAATATGTACCTGCTATAAGTGTTAAAATATAAATTTGCTGTGAACATTAAGAAAATAAAATAAATAAAAATAGTTGGCGCCACCACTTAATATTGTCACGGGCCGCCACTGAATTTAAGTAATGTGGGTTATTAAAAATTGAATAAAGGAAATTTGCTTTGAAGACGTTATAACAAAGTTTGAAAAGTAGTGAGAAATAGTTAAAATTAAAGACAGTAATTAACATTCTTTGCTTTCCTTATCTCGTCTGTCGTTTGTCTCAGTAGTGGTGCATGCCATCACAAAAATTCTAGATGCTTTCGATCTTTGTTCGATCTGACGCCTGGCGTTATGCAATTAAAATAGTTTTGTGGTTTCATTGGTTGCCTGAGCAGATGTTACTTTTTCCCGTCATGCGTTTCCTCATAGTAGGGGTAAGATTTTTAAAGCACATTTCCTATGTAGTTCTTGGCAAACAATGGTAAGATCACACAAACAGAAAACTTTAAATAACCTTTTATTATGCTATGATGACTGACGGATTATTGAAATACATTTTCACTCGATAATTTCTTTTTAAATTTATATTATGTTTAAATTACGGTTTGATTTAAAGTTGGATTACATTCAATTGATAGGTTATTGAGATTTTCTAATTTTGTTTTAAAAATAAATTCAATATTCGCATTTAAACAGCAAATGTATATATTTTTTTTAATGTTTCATGCAAAGTTGCTACTTAACAGTTGATATATTAGTTAGGCCGGTTTTACATTATACTTAATTTAGTATTAAACTTTGATATAAATTTGCTATTAAATATTTCAAAGAGTATCTAGGCCGTCGGACACGATACCAAATTTTATGTTAAATTTAGTGCATAATTAGTGATGAAATTTGGTTTAGTTGTTTTTATAATAAATTATATGCTCATGTCACAGTTGCGTCCGACACGATTATAAATTTAGTATGAAAAATTTGTATTAACGCATGCGCACCAAATATCAAAACGTCAGCTGTCAATCGTATCTGGCAAGTGACGGTGAATGAGGTTATATTGTTTCCTTTAACAATTTTTTCATATTTATGCTATACAAAATGCCGTGCAGAAAAAATCATACTTATTATTCAATTGCGTCGGTAATAGCAATAATGATGATGAAGTGCACATTATCGAGAAGAAAATATGTGGCAGCACAGCAAAAGAGAAAAAAACTGTAAACCTTTCTATATCATAGGTTATGTTATGTTCGTTATGTCACGTTATGTTTAAAATGCACTTCAACTTAAATACATTTTGCGCGCGCAATTTGAGAATACATATTATGCATTTTTTAGAACAGGTTTTAAAAAATTTAGTTCCAAATTATTTCACACTAAATTTAAGACAAAAATCCTGTCTGATACCATACTAAATTTAGTATTAAATTTTTTGTACAAAATTGTGTACATAATTTAGCATCGTGTCCGACGGCCTTACAGAAAAATTTATTTGTAAATTTCGTACTAAATATTTAGAACCTGTTCTATTTTCTCATTAATTTTACATACAATCACATCGTACTATACAGATCGCTCAATCTAAGTTGACATAGACAATGCAAAAATACACGATGTAGTTTGTAGTTGAGTCAAAGCATAAGGAAGTTCTGTTGTCTATCGTATATCGCTGTATCACCATCCATTTTAGAATAATGTCGTGGTCATGTCAGCAGGTTGAATTGTTGATTGAGTATTCAAAACTACCCTAGATAAAGTTAAAATTGATTGATTGTATAATAATTTGTTGAACATACTCAGTTTTATAATGTATAAAAAAAGATAGATACATACAAAAAAATGCATTTTATTTTTAGAACTATATTTCATCCCTAACTTGTCTTGCAAAATTAGCAGATCTATTGCCACTTGGTCGTTGCACCTTACCAAAATTTCAACATTTTCCTCTGCAACTTCATCTATATCGATGTAGCTTAAGTTTTTAGTAGAACACTAGAAATAAGCTTATAATCACCATCTGAAAGTCTAAGTACTACTAGACTATTTGCGCCTTTATAATTGAAGAAATAAAATCTATCAGATCCAGGTCTATCCACGTCCGTCAAGATCACCTAGACAATGAGGAAATTGCCAAAGTTCATCAAATCGTTCGACAATGGACCGTCAGTCCTTAATCCCCAATTTAATAAATTTATAATGCATCTTCCTTCAGGTCACATACTTATCCATTTTTTACATAATATTTTACGGGACTAGCTATCATAGTTACATTTAAAGATGATAGCCATAACAGCAATACTTCTTGGTCAGCCATTTTACGGTAATATTATCGTTTTCATAACATTTTTCATACTAAATTTTTTACTTTAAATATCAAACAAACATATTCAAATATTTTGTACCAATTTTCAGATGTAATTTTTTTTATGTATGACATGCAGGTAAATTTCTTTATAAATTCAAAATAAAATTTTATACAAAATTTCATACTAAATTAAGTATAATGTAAAACGGGCCTTACATAAAAAAGAATTTCTAAAAATTTTCACTAACAGCGAAAACAAATATAAGCATGATTTAAGAGATAGTCACAATTTCAGTCGAGAAAATATGCAAACTATACGAACAGGCTGTGAAAATCGATCAAACAAACGAAGAACTCTTAACGCACCTATTCATGGCTTACGTCCGAATCTCCGATTTTAAATCGCAACAACAGGCGGCCATGACCCTGTACAGGTTAAAAATGAGGAATCCTTACTATTGTTGGGCCGTGATGAGCATCATCTTGCAAGCGACCAGGAGTTCCGAATCGAACGATAATCAAAAACGCAAAGTCCTCCTCAGCTTGGCCGAGAGGATGATCAATAAACTGGTTTCGGACAATCGTATGGAAGCTGAGCAGGAAGCCCAATTGTACATCATGATTTTGGAGTTGCAGGAGAAATACGAGGAGCTATTATCTGTGTTAGAAGGACCGATTGGGGTAAAATTAAATAACTGCAGCATCTCCTACAGTAAGCTGCCGTATATGGTGAAGTTAAAGCAGTGGAACAGGGTGAATTTACACTGTAAAAATATCCTTATAGATAGGTACGTGATGATCTTGGACGTGAAAGAGTTTGTTTTGAAATTACTTAGTGATTACAGCGTAGACAAGTGGAACATTTGGAAGGAATACATCAACTCCGTTTTCGAATTGATGCATACTCCTTTAATTGTTGTAAATAACCACGCTGAACCGGCCGAGAATGGACAGAACGATCTCGAGACTGTAGACGATACTCCGGAGAAAGCGCACGAATTTATTTGTCGTTTAGTCGAAAATGTAACGGATAACGGTAAGTAAAATATATGTATTTTTTTTCCGTGTGGTATTTTATCGTCTATTTATTGGTTATACATTTCTTAGGTTATTTATTACGAGGGCCTTATTTGGCGAGGTTCGAGTTGTGTTCCAAATTGATGGGAGAAAGTATAGACAGTACTGATCTCTTAGGAGACACTATAGAGTTATTTATAGAATATTTTCGTAAATTCGGGCACAAGCCTTGCTGCGTCTCGGATCTTAGAACATATCTCCGTCTGTTGGATAGCGAGAAGAAAAACGATTTAGGTGTCAGGCTGATCAAGGATGTGGGAATCAGTGCTACCAGCATACCGCAATCGGTACGTCACAAAAACTTTTATTACTTTGTTATTATTATTTACTTTCTATATTCAGGTGTAATAGCTGTGGAACTATTTTTGTAGTTTTGTCCCAGTTTTTTTTTTTTTTTTTTATCTTGAGTTATTTTTGTTCTTATTCTTCTTTTTTACCCTGAATTTTCACCTTTGTATTCGTATGTATGAATGGAAGATGGTATTACGCTGCGACTAGTGATGCGATGAATCCGTGATTTTGGGAATCGGATAACTCGGTACAGAATCGAGTCCATACTCGAGTATGTAGACTCGATTCTAGTACTCGATCTCAGTAGCCGAGCTGACTTCTAGTGCTCGAGTAGACAGGTTCTAGTGCGTAGATTCACTCACTAATTCGAGTCTATGTAAAAGAAAAAAGATACCTACAAGGAAAATCATGAATGTTTGTAGTTACGTCATAGTTGCTTATGACGTGTGCACCGTCAGAAACAAGTTCAGGTACACCAGCCATGTTTGCAATGAACTGTACGAAATGACAATTATCAAGTTTAATGAGGTTATACGCAGTTTTAATAGATTTTCTTTTATAACTGAAAGGATTGAAGTTTTTGGTCAACGTTGCGTTTTAAAAAATGAGCAATGCAACTAATAGAATTCTAAATAGTGTACTATTCTATTGACAATGCTTTCGTGATCAGGCTTAACTTATTATTAAATGTGTTCTCAATGAAGTTATGTATTACCGCGAATATGTATAGTTCTCATATCAAAAACCTATTTGCAAATCAAAATATAGAAAATATTCAAGCAACATAAAAGTATTTAGTTTAATATACGTTACCTATGATTAATTAAACAAAAGATGACGTTTTATTTTATGTAACAAACATAATTTCTATATAATAGTATATATAAGACATATACAGTAAATTAAATTCAAATATGTCAGTATTGAAAGAGAAAAATAGTGCAATTGAAAATATATTTAATTTGTGTCTTCGCTCTCATCTTCTGATCTACAACTAACCATCAGAACAAAATCTTCTACGTTTGCTCCATGTTCGTACCACCCTTTAATTATTTTCTCTGTGTGGTTTATGCAATTTTGATAGATGTCTGGTGTACAGCTATCCAAGCTTTCTTTCCGCATTTCCAATACTTGTCTATCGCCATAACTATTTCGATCTACACTACCGTCCATAATTATTTGCCCACCTTTAATAAAACGTAGTTTTGAGTGAAACACCAATAGAAAAACTAAATAATTTAGTCTAATGATTAAATACATATCAGTATGAAAAATAATTAAACATTGCGCTCATATATGTGACCTCCTTTCTATCGAATGATTTCTTGACACAATCTAGGAATTCTTTCAATTAGTTTGGACAATGTTAACGGGTCTATGTGTCCCCACGCCGTTTGTAGTTGGTCCCACAATGTTGTTGTAGACGTTGGAGTCGATTGTCGAACTTGTACACCTTGTCGACCGAGATGGTCCTATAAAAGCTCGATGGGGTTGATGTCTGAACTCCTTGCGGGCCATTTCATAATTGTCAATCTCCCATCAAGTTCCATTTGATTGAGGTAATCGCGGCATAATTTTCGATCATTATCCTGCTGAAACACGAAGTTTTCGCCGGTTATGCGTGTTCCCGATGGAATGGCGTGCTCCTCCAAAATTTGTTGGTAACACTCTTTCCTTAAAATCCCATCAATTCGCACTAAATTCCCCACAGTAATACCAGCAAAATACCCCCAAACCATTACAGAAGCTCCCCCATGTTTAAGTATGCTGGTCTATGTCTAATCGTTCCTTCCTTGATCCTTTTGTCTGTGGTTGTGGTATGGCAAAAATACCACAATGTGGGGGAGGGGTAAGATCCAGTACTACCTCGATACCTAGTTACTTTTGGTCAGGTTCTCATACCCCTAGTTATGCATACGCATGCTAATCATTCCACTTTGGGGAGGCATAAATCCCGCGACGGCTAGATTAGATCTTTTGCTCCAAGCTACTGATGTATAGGTGATGATCGGTCTCACTATCGCTGTATACATCCAAAGCAGTATTTTTGGGTTACAATGTTTCTGCACACCATCAGGGCTTTTTTAGCCTTGTTGGTTACTTCAAGTTCGTGTTTTTTTCCAGAGAAAATTATTGCCTAGAGTAAGACCTTCGATTTAACCTTCGATCTCCAATCAATGTTTTGCTTATTCATTTTTACTGCTTTGAGATTGGATTTTCTTTTCCTAGTGAATGCTACCAAGGTTGTCTTAGTGGGGTTAACATTGGGTTTTACCGATTGACACCACCTTCTCGTAAAGATCAGTCGTCTTCTAACTACACAGAGGGATATTCTCAAATTTCATTAATACCTATTATAAATTTCAATTCTGAGTTAGCATTTCCGGCTACAAAAAAAAGCGGGCAAAGATAAATAACAAATGGATAACTCAGAGTATAAGGATTTCATTAAGACGATTTATGCCCGATTTCGAAAACGTTAAAACAGCAGTTATTTGTCCAGCATTTGGCAACTTGGCAGAAATAGATTTCTCGAACAGTTGATACTGACGTCACGACAGATATCTAGTCTTGTAAGGTATCTGCTCCACCTCCTGGGGTTACGTATAGGATGTAGGAGAGTTTTGGCAATTTTTGATGATCATGATGCTGAACTGAACTAAAATCACTTTGAGGTGCCGTTATATTTACGAGATGTACTTCATTGTTTACTTCTTTAATTGCTGTTTGCTTTAACTGCACACTTATATATTCAATACAACTGCACTGTAGGTGATAATATTATACTCTGCAGTTTATTGGAAACACGGTAAGTAATTATTCATTATCCATCATGAAACTTTACCAAAGCAAAACATCAACATACAAGATGCTACATACTAGAGATAGAGAGATATTATATCAATTGAATTGTGTACCTTTAGCAAAGAAGACATGCGTTTTTATGCGTCTTAAATTCGCAAATTTACAGGAACAACAAATGCAACGGCACATCTGCGCGTTACAACTGTCCCGATTATGCGGGAACCACAGAGATCTTCCGCCCGATCACTTAAAAGCCTTAGTGACAGCTCTCTCCTTGCACTACCAACACGGTTACCAAACCTACGGACAAAATCTCTTGCCAACGGATCAAGGACCGTCGGATCCGTACGCACTACTAGCCGCCCACGTTTTATACGATCTAGCACAGCTCACGCAGTCTTCGGAACACATAGTCTCGGCCTTGGTACTCTTAGATAATTTGCTGGGCAATAGTAAGAGTAACTTCCACGCGAAACTGTTGAGCGTCCGATTGTACCACACGTTAGGTAAAATTCGAAATGGATTTTTCGGTGAAATTCGGAGGTGTGACTTTTTGAAAAATTGCAGGTGGCGGAATGGGAGCTCAAGCCATGTACGATAGTTTGGATGTTAAACATTTGCAATTGGATTCTTTGGGGTATATACATTGTGGCAGATTGCCGACTACAGGGTTACTAAATTTGGCTACGCAATTGTACGACACGACGCTAAAGTTCTTCTCTTCTAATTACAAAGATGTAAGTATCTTTTTGATAAAAAAAAAATAAAATAAAAACAATTGTTTAGTTAGTTATAAATGAAACACAATGCATTTGCAATAATATCAACAACAAATTAATGTTAATTAATGTAAAGAATAAACAATGAACTTGTAAAGTTCATTTACTATAACAGACGAGGTACTACGTGAGTCAGTTTGCTATGACGTCACGGCCGTGTTGCAAATTTTCTGTTCGTCAAAATGTAAACAAACCGTTAGGTTATTTAACTGTCAAACACTTTTGACAGGTGAATAAACAAGCTCTTAAAAATAATATTTACCGTTAATATTAATGATGATTCTTTTTCAAAATCAGGATTTAAAGTATATTAATCATGATAGCAGTGGAAAAAATAACAAAAAACCACAAGTGAGTACAATAAATTTAATCGGGACCATTATCGCTTAAAGTAGTCACAGTAACAATTAGTATGCAAGCTTCTTCTCTATCCAAACCAGTCTCTCTGATTTACTACTTCTGAATTTCGTTTCCAATATGTTGGATACCAAGTACGTCAAATTTCCAGACTAATTTAATTCAATTCGCTTTATACAATTGTATGCATCCTCCGATCTGCCATATTTCATCCATCGTTTCGTAACAAACTTCCTTTTCTTTGAGAACAAATAATATCTACCACAACAATGTGTTTCAACCATAGAAATGTCTTTTTCTTTAAGAGCACTGTTCAAAATGTTTAATGTGTTATGTCAGTCTGAAAAATGTATGTGAAAGAACCACTTCTGTAAACAATATTTGTATATACTCACTGTTTTCATACATGTCATAAATTGTGTTTCCAATAGCAAATTGACAATGAGTAGAATAATCAATTTTTACAACATTTATTTCGTATGCATTTTCGTTTTGGGTTAGTGGAGTATAATTCTTGTTTACTCATGGATGAAATTTTTGCTTATGTTTGCAACATAAATGTTTAGAACACTCATTACTCTCTAAAAGCGAAATACTGTAAAGAATATGAACATTAAAAATATATGGATTTTATTACTCCTTCGCACGAAATAAGGAGTAATGGCCGTTGTTCTCGCGTTTCTGCGTCGAAATACACGATTAACGAAACTATTAACTCCTTCGATTGTTTACACAATGGTTTCGATATGGTTTAGTTGTAATAACTACTTATTTTAAATAAATATATACCAAGTATAAACGCAAATTCCCACACTTTACTGCAAATGCAGAATATAACCCTTTGACAGTTGATAGGTATGACTAAATTGGTGGGAATACATTGGGAAGATGTGACAAGCATGCAATTTGAAAAGCAGTAGGCACCAACATAGTATCTTTAATTGAACATAAATAAGTTATATGTTAGTTGGTTATTTTAATAATATGGTATTGCATGGCCCGAATTTGCAAGTAATGACGTACCTCGTCTGTTATAGTAAATGAAGTATATATGTCATCTTCCGTTTGGTAAACATTTTATCGATCTACTGTTAAATTCTCTTAGTAATGTTTCGAAAAAAAAAAACAGGATTGATTTCCGCGAAATATTGTCTAATTACATTTTCTAAGTGGTCGAAGTTTGTAAACTTTGTTTTTTATATAATCCTAAAAAAAGGAATTCATTGAGGGTAGGTCTCGCGATCTTGGAGGTCAGATTTTTTTTTGAATAACTTCGAAGAGGAAAAGAAAGAAGCATTCGGTAGTTTTGGGGCAAGAAAACATTGGAAACGTGGTCTATATTATAATTATTTTGTTTTGTTTCAAAACAAAACAACTTGTGCAGTAAAAATAATTCCCATTTTGAAGTTTTCCTCTTCAAGGCTATACATTTTTTTAACAATTTTGTATACAGGATAATTCCGGAAAAAAAAACGATTAAATCTCTTTTTTTTTGCTAAAATTAACCGAAAACTTCATATTTGGATATACTGTTGAATTTTAAACAACATTTATTAATAAAAGAATCTTCTAAACTGAAAAACTCATATACTTTACTCTTAGCGTAGTTTCATATTTTTGACCTTCCCTTGTATACGATTAAATTTTCGGCAGACTTGACGAGTGTTATTTCAGTTTCAAGACATGCAGAGGTAATTTGTGAGGAAAAAATAACTTCAAAGACAAAAAAAATTCCTATATGCTACACACTTTCTGCCGATCACTGTATATATTATGTTTTTCTGACTTTGAATTACCCAAAAAAAATATATAATAAAAAAGTTTAAACAAATGTAATTTAGTTAATAATGGAAATAGAATAAATAAAAAAAAACATGTTTTATGGAATTATGACAGAGGAAACACAGATTTTTGATGATCTAGAGTCGCATGTTATTTAGTGATATCAATTTATCTATTTTAATTTCTTGCACTTGTATTTATTTATTCTTTCACCTTCAATTATTAATTAAATTATAACACAATATTATTAAAAACTACGCTACGTAACGTTATGACATTTCGTCACCTGATAAAACAAATAAAATTAAATTAGTTCTCATCTATGAAACAATGTAATAATTACAGTCTTAGTCATAATTACATGGAAAAATCGCTTGAGTTATTGCTTAAAGAAAGAGAAAATATAAATTAGTTCATAGCTAAAAAATAATCATTGTTTCCTTAGTCGTAATTACTTCATTCATTAAAGATTTGTGAGGAAAAAAATATTTTTGGCCAATAAGTAATTATAAATTTTTGGCTATCTATAGTCTGCAGCGGGATTCAGAACCTCACGATTCGTTTTCAATCGTCAAAATTTTTGTCGACATGTCGAATGGGTAGGAATCGCGATATTCAGACATTAGTCGAATCGAATAAACGATCACGTGATGTCGACAGATATGTGGAACCGTGTTCTACAGCTAAAGTGTTGACGATTGTATAGTTAAACAACGTCAATAATCTCAAAATTACAAAACTTGTTTTGGATATCGATGTAGCCAGCTCTCAACAGATATTCGCTTTCGACATACATAGATTCTGAATTAGTCGATTCATATTTTGTCGATATCGAAGGAATCGATTCGCGAATCGACTGAATCCGTTCTGAATCCCTATGCTGGTTCACGTTGAGAGGGAAGTATTAATCTCATGGAAATAGTACCCAACGATGCCAAATCTACATTTTTAAGTACTTAATTTTTCGTATGTTGTCGCGCTGAACAACTTGACGAGTTTCATGTTGGCGCTTATAAATGTCAATCCTGTGAATTTTGTTTTTGTTTGTATTTATTGGTAATGTCCCACTGTGTACCATTAGTATGAAAAGTGATAGAATAAAATTGATTATATTAATATTTATTCCATATCATAATACACAACCCAAATAAGGTGGTCTGTTTCCTGTTCTAGTGTTTATTTTCAGGGAATAATACATAGATAGATGTATAAGTATTTCATAATAAATTGACAAATATTTACAGAGGCATGCTTACAACAAACTAAAGATCATTTCTATAGCCATAAGTGTGTGATTAACTTATATGGGATGACCAATATGAAAGATGATGGTGATATCAATGTTAAATTAGTTATATACTCTTTGGGTTCATGGTCCAATTTCCACATGACTTCTTCAACTATAATGAATAAACTTAAAACCACAATGTGTTAAATATTATATAATTACACTGCTTGACACGATTTTCGTACCTGAAAAACTGTTTACTATTATGGTTTTCAATTAGTTACAATATGTAAGCAGTGGATGTTTATTGTCTCTATCACGTCTTGTTTTTGAAGTATACACTGATGGCATTAGATAGGCTATGCCGATTCTGGCACAAAATCTGGGGATTTTCAATGGGGGTAGAGTTCACATTTTATCTCCTCATAGATACAGTATGCATATTTACATGTCAGTTCGTGCTCGTAGCGACAGATTGAAATATTCTACCTGATATACATACCGGGTGTCTAGCCTAAGATGCAACGGTCCATAGCCGATTTATTATTGCTTTTTTTGGAAAAATGTTTCAAATAAATGTTGGGTCGAATCATATTCTACACATTTTAAAATTAGTTTCAGTAATGGCGGACTTCCGGTTGTACCGGAAGTAGATACTTCATTATTTTAAATGGAACACCCTGTATATTACTGTATTTTTGGATTCCTTGTTATATTTAAATAACAATACGTTAGGCATACATTGGAGCGTACCGTTTCCGAATTACATGACGTTTTTTCAAAAAAAAAATGACATTTGCAATGTCTGCGGTGTTTGCAAATATCTCCGGAAATACGAAAGTTAGAAAGATGCGGTTTTCAGTTTTCGCTTAATTATGAAACAGCATACGTCTTTTATTTTAAAATTGTTGCGTTTACATTACAGGATTATTAAATAGGGCTCTGTAATTTTCGATTTTTACATAAATGAATGTAAAATTCAACTTTCTTTCGATTTTATGCGAGTGTCATTGTGTCTATCTCCAAAGGTTTTGGAGATATTCGCGATTTTTCAGTTTTTCATGATAGATACGTATTGCGAAGCGCCGGGCACCTTCCCCTCGCATTTCTCCAAGCTTGGGACTAATTAACAAAACAAAATAAGTTTTGTCGTTAGTTTTAATTTTTTGTCGTTAATTTAATCGAATTATTGATAATTAAATAAAGCAATGTGTGTATTTTTTAAGTTTTTTACCAATAATTATTAGTTACCGTACCCAAAAAACAGTACGGGATAGAAAAAAAGTACATAGGTGTTCTTATTAAGCGATTTGTATAAATAAATAAACAGGAAAAATTCAAGTGGGTACTTAATTTTTTTTTTAATTTGTAACGCAGTGTTATTATACCGTTGATAACATGTTTAGTGAAGTTTTTCCAATTCTCGGTAGAAACAGTGTCATATCTTTGCTGGATAAGCAGAGGGCATATCTTAGCACTCAGAACGAAGCCATTTTTTTGCCACCATCAACTAATGCATAATGTTGCATCAATGATCATTACCCTTTGTTGCTCTTAGAGATCGATACTTAAATCTTGCACAAATGCTCGTTTAGATGTACTTGCTTTACCCACGATTTATCAGTGAAAGTAATGTTTTTCCTTTCGCTATGATATCTTCTAATAGTTAATCAATCCTTTACACTACCTTATGCCATCATAAATAATATGATAAATAAATATTCTCAAATATAAAACCAAAAAAAAAAAAACCTGGGATAAATGCAAGTGACAGAAATATATCGAAATCGAGAAATGACAGGAACAGGAAAAAACCAATAATGCAGACATTATCATTACCGACAGCCATCAAATAAATCTGGCAGCAATCCCCATGATAGAAAGACGTAGACACATATATGAGTAGGTATAAAATAAAAAGGGATGCATATAGCCCATAAGAATAATACTTCTTTTAAAACTTGAACTAGACTATAACTTTATAACGCTCCGTCTTGCTTAAAGGAAAACAAAATAACTAAATTAATCATTATTCATAACTAAAATTTAATCATTATTCTCATAATCACAGTTACCTACAGAATTATTACTGCAACAAAATATTAACATTACTACTCTTGTCTAAAAAAGTCGCAAAAATAGCTGACTCATGATTATTCTATTTTTATTTTTGAATTACCGTTGAAAAAAAACGATTTTTTTTTAAATAAATAATCATTAATAACGATTAAATCTCTAATCCATAATATTTAATCTCAATTTTAACATTCCGTCTAGAGTTCGGATCATTTAACCTTCTCCTACAAATTCGGTTCCTTCCAAAAGCTCGACGAATTCATGGACTTCAGGGAACGACTGAACAACAGCCTGCACTACACCACGATAGCGGTAGACGGCATAATGCTATGCCTGATGCAGTGCACTAGCTCGGAATCGTTGTACAATCTCGACATCTCCCCGAAAGACAACAAGATCAGTTGGGACACCTTGCGGTAATCAAATACTCGGTCGAATTTCACTCCCTTCCTAATAACAGAAATCCCCGTTTTTTTCCACGAAGGGACAACCACGACCTCAGCGTGTACCAGTCTTGGGACCCGGAGAGGGCGCTGGGGCCGCCGGAAGAATGCGACGAGATTAGGAGTTTGTTCGAGCAAGATGTCGGCTTCCTGAAGATGCGGGCTTCGATCGTTTGGGCCATGTCGGCAGCTTTAGACATTGTTAAATCCACGGACGGTATGAGGAATAAAAATATCGAGTTGTTGAAGGGTGTTTTGAAAGATTGGGAGGATTTGGAGAAGGAAATACGGAATGCGAATTATAGTTCGATAAAACAGGTAAGCACATCATATAAACAAAATTATCACTTTTTTTAAGTTTATGTTAAATTTTTATTTTTATTTAAATTTTCATTGCATTACTGCAAGGACAAAATAATAGTCTTCTGTGATTCTTTACACTTCTACTGTTCATACGGTTGTATGGAGCTCAGTTCACACAGTCATTCCCCATTTTTTACTATTTGGTTGCTATTTAACAATAAATATTTTACTGCAATCTACTTTCTCCATGTCATGCTTTCCATAATCTTTCCATCTTTGTGTTTTCAAGCTTTCTTCCAAGTATTTCTCAATTCTATCATTTTGCAAGAAGTAATTGTTTCACACCGATCCACCTTGCTGTTTTTCTATTTTATTTTCATGCTATGTCTACCATAGTCATTCCTTCTTGGCTTTCTAAGTTTATTTTATATATGTTGCTTGATTGTTCTGAAATTAATGTCACGTTACAATAAAAATAAATGCCTTCCCATTTCATTGTAATCAACTCAGCAAATTTTCTAACTTGTTGCACATGTTCAATAGTCTTCCAGCTTAGTTTTTTAGGCTCTCTTTCAACCCTTTCTATATTATTCTCCATTTTATGTGATTTTACAATAAATATCTTCTTTTTTAATATCTTCCATAGTCTGTCAATCTTGTTTTTCAAGCTTTCTTCCAAGTGTTTCTCAATTGCATTTTACAAGAAATAAATTGTTTCACACCAATCCACCTTGCTGTTTTTCTAATTTCTTCATTCTTCATTCTATCTCTACCGTAGCCATTCCTTTTAGATTTTTTGAATTTCTTTTGTATATGCTTCTTAATCATTCTCAATTTATGTCACGGCACAATAAATATCACCCCATTTCATTGTATTCAACTTTGCAAATTTTCTAACTTGTTCCACATGTTCAATAGTCTTCCAGTTTGATTTTTCAGACTTTTTCCAGCTCCTTCTACATTATTCTCCATTTTATGTCATTTTACAATAAATATCTTCTTTTTTCATGTCTTCCATAGGCTTTCAATTCACTTTTCAATCTTTCTTCCAAGTGTTGCGCAATTCTATCAGTTGCAAGAAATAAATGTTTCACACCAACTTTTTGTCAATTCTTTATACTAGCCAGTGTTGGCACAAGTTAGGGGAAGTGAATAAATCGACAGCGATTAGACAGACTCGTGTGTTGTCGGCTCTCAGTAAATCACTAGTAACACTGCCTCCCACACTCATGACGCGAATAAAACACAAGTGTATATAATCACTGTTAGAAAATTTATTCACTCCCTATCTTGCCCCAACACTATACTATGTACTACCAAAGTCATTCCTTCTTCATTTCTAAGCTGTCTTTTTTTAAGTTTTGTTAATTATTCTCAATGGTCATATTAGTCATTTTACAGTAAACATTTCTTGCCTCATTTCACATCAATCTACTCTACTGATTTCCTAACTTATTATCCCATAATGGATTAACTATTTCCTTTTCTTCCGTTTTGCAAGTTTCCTATTTTTCTCTATTTTCTTACATTTTACCATATATTTCACACTAGTCTACACCACTGCTGCTATTGTAATTCTTCATGCTGTGCTACCACAGCCTATCTTGCTGGTTTTCCAAATTTCTTCCATATTTTTCTGAATTCTTCTCAATGTCTTCCTCTTACAATAAAAATCTTCCCATTTCGCTGCAATCTACTCTTGCTTTTTTAATTTCTTCATGTTACGTCCTCCATACTCTTTCCATTTTGGATT
This sequence comes from Protaetia brevitarsis, assembly GCA_004143645.1. NCBI lineage: Eukaryota > Metazoa > Arthropoda > Insecta > Coleoptera > Scarabaeidae > Protaetia > Protaetia brevitarsis. The sequence goes on from RXPK01003513.1 coordinate 44,663, forward strand.
TTCCAAACTTTAACCCGTGTATTCCTCAATTCTTCTCTGTTTTCTGTCATCTTACAAAAAAAAAATACCTGTTTCGTTCCAATCCACTCTGCTGCTATTCTAATTTTTTTCATGCCGTATCCATCATAGTCTATCCTTCTTAGTTTTTCAATTTCTCTCCATAATTTTCTTGAATTCTTCATTTTGTCATTTTACAAATAAGATCTCACCATTTCACTAAAATCCTTTTCTTTTTATTTTTTTAATTTCTTCATGTCATCTTCCATAATCTTTCCATCTTTTGTTTTACAAGTTTTCTTCTAAGTGTTCCACAATTTTATTTTCTATTTTCAGTAATTTTATAGAATTTTTTTTCTATTTCACACCAATCCATTCTGTTGCTATTCTAATTTCTTCATGCTACGTCTACCATAGCCGTCTTGGTTTTTCAAGTTTTCTTATTTGTATTTTTTAACTGTTCCCAATTCATGTCATCATACTACAAATATCTCTCACTTCGCTATAATCAACTCTGCAATTTTTCGAACTTCTTTATTCCACATATTCATTAGCTTTTTTTTCTATATTTTTCTTAATTCTTCTCTGATTTCTGTCATTGTACAAATATTTTCCAATTTCACAACAATCTTTTGTGATGCTTTTCCAATTTCTTAATGTCTTCCACAGTCTTCTCTTCTTTCGTGTTTTTTTTTAACTTTTTCTCCTATATTTCATCATTTTACAATAAATATCATTCTGGAATCTTTATTGCATTGATAATAAAACCTTTCTGCACTACCAATTTCGGCTTTTCCGCCTTCTTCATGTGCATCAATTGTTTTTTAAATTAAAAACTGCTAAAGTCGACAATTTATTTTTTTTTTTTTTTGTTGTAACTCAGTGTAACCCAGCGTTGAACGGTTTTTTAATATCCGGAGAAGTTACGACCGGGGAACTACACCAACGTTATTCTAATGTATTCGATGATGCATCCACCATTTTTCAAAAAAAAAAAAAAAATTTCCACACCTTTTTTTCCAAACCGACTAACCCAATTACGGACATAAAATTACCATTAAATACCTTTCTGTTTTACGTAAATCTACTCTACACCTTTCCTAACTAATTTATTCCATATCTTCATTAGTCTTTGCTTCTTGATTGTCCACGTTTTCGTCCATTGTTTCTCAATTTTTTTCTATTTCATGCCATCTCACATTTTTTTTTTTTTACAAGAATCCATTCTACTACTTTTTTAATTTCTGGATGCCAAGTTTATCATTGTTTTCTTTCTTGATTTTCCAAGTTTTCTTCTGTATGTCTCGTAATTGTTTTCATGTCAGCCCGTAATAAAAATCTCTCATTTTCACTTAAATTGCAGCTGTGCTTTGTTAACGTGTTGCTTACACTTATTGATTGGTCTCCTTATTGGTTTTCCAAATTTTATTCCATAATTCTTCTCTAATTTTTGTCCTCTTACAAATATTTCCAACTTCACATTAATATTCTGTGTTGCTTTCTTAATATTTTTATACCACGCCTTCTTGGATTTTCCATCATTTTACAAACATTTTTCAATTTCTCAACAATCCATTTTCCTACTTTCTGCTATTCTCTTCTATTTTATGAATTCTTCTCAATTTACGTCATCTTACAATAAATATATTCTATTTCAACACCAATCAACTCTACAGTTTTGCTAGCTTATTTATTTGACTGCTTCTTTTCTAATTTGTTCAAGCCGCGACATCTGTAGTTCCTCCTTGGTTTTCCAAGTCTATTTACTAAACAGCAAAAGCAAATTCCTGAACGGTCTAATTGTGTAATTGTTCAGGATTCTATTCGTACCATCCATATTCTCCTCCTATTGTTTTCCATTCTTCCTTTCTCTTTCTTTCCCTAGATTATTTCGATGTGTCACTTTGTGTAAAATAATAGGAGAAATAAATATCAAAAGTCAGTTATTGTTCGTAATTGTTTTTTATTTTGAACGTACATGTTTTGCACCTCTTCAATTGACGAAAAGAACGTTTTTGAATAATAAGTTTTTTATTTTGCGTATTTGGTATTGGCGCCCAACGTGGGGCAATGTGGACATTTCTTGATTTTCTAAGTTCTCTTCTATATTTTCCTGAATTCTTCTCTATTTTATATCATCTTACAATAAATATCTTCCTGTTTCCACACCAAACAACTCAAAAGTTTTGCTAACTTATTTATTCCACTGCTTCTTTTCTAATTTAAATTATTGGTGTCCCCTTATACATTCTTCTTGGTTTCTCTTAAGATATCCACAATCAAATATGACCATCTCCATTTAAATACTGTGTTTTTTTAGAATCAAGTTACGTTACCCCCTTCCCATCAAGCGTTGCATGATACCTCGAGGTACCCTTATTTGAAGATTTTAGGCCATTTTATACCAATTCTACATTCACATAGCTTCCGAAGAGGCAGAAACTAGCAACGGCATTATAACTGACATAAAAAACGTTCTGAACGAGACGTTGCAGTCGATGGAAGGCAAAATTAAAACAGAAAATACCAGTGCAGATCCGCTTTGGCATAGAAGAACCACGATGGAGCATCTCGTTAATGTAACTGAAGTTCGTATTGCTGAGAATATTAATTTTTCTTGGTAAAACAGATATTGAAAATACTTTCGGTAGTGTCGATAGCGTCGTTTACTATGTTTACTCTGTCACAACTTGATGAGGCCTTCGCAGGCAAGAAGACCAAAGGAAATCGTCCGATCTTAAAAATAGGGAGCTCCTAGAACGAAAGTAGTGACCGAACTGAACGGATAACATCACACATGGAGGAGATATTGGGATGATTGGTCGTCTAGCAGTCCTGATGTGAGTGAACTGACCGATAGACTTTTAGTGTTAAATTTGAACTTTGACGGTCAAACGTCCTGAACCACCTCAGAGAGAAGCCACCAGACGGCCGTTAAGGAGTTAAAGGGCGTACTGAAGAGTAAAAGCAAATTCCTGAACGGTCTAATCGTGTCATTGTTCGGGATTCTGTTTCTGTCCATCCATGTTCTCCTTATATCTGTTCGTTCGTCCTTTTTTGCTCTTCTTTTCCCCAAGATTATTTCGATGTATTATTTGTTGTAAAATATAGTAGGAGAAATAAATATCAAAGGTTCATTTTTATTGTTCGTGGTTGTTTTTATTTCGGACGCACTTTTTTTTTGGCACCTCTTCAATTGACGAAAGAATAAAAGGTTTTTTTAAAATTTTGTGTATTTGGTATTGGCGCCAAACGTGGGGCAGATTATTTTGTAGCAAAATCCGAGATGATTTGGTGGAATAGAAATGCCAACATGAAAGATGAGAAAGGTTATGGGAAGATAACACATTTTAAAAAAATAAACCAGTATGATTTATAAAAATAATGAATATTTAATAGGATAATTTGAGGCGAACAACTTATGGATTAATAATAAAAGGTAATGAATGTTTAGTGATATATATTTTTTTTATTTAGTTCTATCCTCAATTTTTTCTGTCCATTAATTAGAAGCATTTAAATAAATCTAATTGTATACAAAAATAAACACTATTGGATTGCTAATTGAATGAAAATTTTTTTTTAACTATTGATAACCTAATTTTTTTTTTGGATTCGATTGGCGGCAATGTGGGGCAATTATCTTATGAAGCAATATTGAAGATCGCTAGTAGGGAACTATATATTGGGAAATCGCCATTAACAGAAATTTATAGGAAAATATGAAAGGAATCAAATCAGAATGTTTGTAAAATGTGTAATTTTCGAACATATCAAACAACATTGAGCCTTTATTAAGCAAAATTCCCATGGCCTGATGTTCTGGCGTACTTCGCTATTTTAGCAAAATTAAGAGAGGAACAACTATTAAGAATCAAAATTTAAAAGTATAAACGCACTTATCAAGTAGTAAAGTTTAAATATAATAAACCAATATAAGTTACGTGACGTTTTTCTAATTTCTATATTATAATAATTTATTTGAATAAATAAGACATTAACAAATGGCACACATTTTAGCTGTGTTCGCAGAGGGAATCACAACTAGTCGAAGCCAGTCATATTATCGTGAAATCAGTCAGGAAAACTGTTTCGGATTTGTTTGAGCCATCGAATCGCGTCTGACTAGTTTGTATTCCTCTGCGAACACAGCTATTGTAATGCAAGAAAATAGTAACATAATGCAATGCTTAAGTTTAAATAAAATGATTCTTTTAAACCACTGGGATTAATCTCATTGTATTATATTTCGTTTGGCGCCCGATTGTGGGGCAATCTTTCTTGGTAAGCAATTATGAAGATTTTCTAGTAGAAATACCAATATATTGTGGACAACGCCATTAAAGCTTTTTTTGGAAACATTGGAAAATATAATGATATACATAATTTAATTAAAAGAATCAACACCAGCAGGATTTATGAAAATCCTTTAATTTTCGGGGCAAGACTCACAACAAAAAATAAAGCCTTATTAAAAGCAAAATTCACATGTTCCTAAATTTACGATAATTTGCATATTTGGAAAAATTTATAAGAAGAAGCAACAAAAATTTAAAAATACAAACAAGTAGTAAAATTTAAATATAATATATAAAATAATATAAGGTTAAGTGATGTTTCTCTTGATTTTGTTAACTTTTCCTTTAGCGAAAATTGTTCCAATCCTTATTTTATTTTAATTATAATATATTTCAATTACACAAACGAATGCCACATATTGCAATGCAAAAAAAAACTCTTTCAAACCATGGATAATGTTTTTTATTTTTTTTATTTATTTTCGTTTGGCGCCCAATGTGGGGCAATTTATTTGGTAAGTAAAATTGACGTTTTGTAATTGGGAGAAAATTGCATTAAAAGTAAGAAAATTTATAGAAATAATGTGAAAATTTAAAGAAATTAAAATAACATGGTTTATAAAGATATTTAACTTTAAGAACAGAATCCACAAAAAAAAAACGATTATCAAACAAAAGTCAAGTGTTCCTCATGAAAACACTGTACTTTGCAAATTTTGGAAGAAAAACGCGATTTAAAATAAGAATAGAATTTACGTATAAAAAACATTTAAATTTTAAGACTGAATCAAAACGCCATTACATTAACAATTTTGCAATTTATGAATAAACTATACATATGTGGCATTGTCAATGGGAATTATCAATATGCTAGTGTTGAAGTGAATCTTGCCTAAATTTTATTTACCTTTTCCTTTAGTAAACATCGTTTATCATTAATAATCTTTTGATTTATAATCAGACGTGTTTTACCAAGAACGTTGTATAACGGCAAAAATTAGTTTGTTGGCAATTCAGATAAGAAAGATATGAGCTGTTCATTTACGCATAAAATTCTGTCTTCTTCTGCTATCTATATACTTTTTTTGTCACGTGTGATCCCGTAAATTTAATAAGATGTTTATATATTTTGTCTATATTGTTTGTCATTCTGAAAAAACATATTTTTGGATTTTGCTGTTTTCTTTGCCAAAACGTCTCAATTTCGAACATTTAAAACATTCTTAGATTTTGGAATGCAAAGAATAATATAGGAATGTTATTATAATACTTATTAGAAGCAGATTGATATTCTCAAAGACACTATATTGCATTAACTTACCCACTAAGCAAAATAACGTTTACTAAATGTCTCATTGATATTACAGTGTAACAAGTAATGTTTCGAAATATTATACTGTTTGTTACTGTAAGTTTTTGCGATATAGATATGTCGCTGAATTACGTTACAAATAACGTTATTTTTTATGTTGATATAACGTTTCAGGGAAATGTAGTATATATATATGCAGACGTCAATGAAATGCCACAGAGTAATATTGCTAGAACATTACCGCGTAACGTCTTCCAAACGTTTCTAATATGACGGACTAATTAATATACATTTCTAAAGCCTTGTTCTGACTTGCAAACAAATTGCTGAAAATTAATTGCACCAAACAGTTTTAAGAGAGAATGACTCATTTTCAGCCGTTCACACTTGCAAAATTTGTTTAGTGCAATCAATTTTCAGCAATTTGTTTGCAGACCAGAAGAAGGCTTAACAATTAACAAGCACTGAGTAGGAATAATTAAACAGATATTGTCCTTAATGCAGTTTTATTTTGACTTTTATGGGTATAAATATAAAAGTGTTGCAAATATAAAATACAGGAAAGAGGACAAAAATAGGAGTTAAACACTCCTATTTATGCCCTCTTTCCTTTCGCACTTTGGCATAGCGAAACCAGTCCATTAAAATGTTTTCGAATTCATGGTCTGTGATAGCAAAGTTCTTTCTGATTCCATCTAAAATAAAATACAATTACTAGAACACAATAATTACAGTTACTTGAAGTATTATTCCTACCTTTAATATAAGCTATTACATTATAGCCTTTTAGTTTTATATTGTTTTTTTGGCCAGTCCACGAACATTTGATAGCGAAACTTTTGCTAAACGTTTTTGAAGACTCTCCGAACAGATTGCTTTGTGTCAACACCACCATTCTTGCTATATATCGTATGAATAAGGACCTGTTTGCTTCACAATCACACATTGCTCCAATTTAGTTAGTTTCTTCTATGTTTTAAAGGTAAGTCCGACAGTAGTGTATTTGTTTTCTTCCAGCAGGTGAGGTTAGATTCGTACGATTAAGTAAATATCCTTCTAGATTCTTAAGTCTCTCATTTAATATTTTTTGTTGTGTTAACACATTCAATATGTTTTTAAGTATAACCTTATTTATTTCGTCTGTACCTATAATATAAGATATTGCATATAGCTATAACCATGTGCATAATATTAATTTTTTCTTACTAGTGTTTAACAATTGTTTCAGTGACATTTCGTCAGTTTTACCCTTTTTTGAAAATCTTGCCGAGTGGGAGTATTAATTATTCTTGCTGCATCCGCATCATTTTCACATGTTACATTTAGTTCAGTATCAGTGACGTCACAGAATTCTGAAATCGGATTCATTAACAAACATAACATTGAATTAAAAAGTACTTACCTTTCATAAGACCTTCAATATTTTCTTTGGAAACTTTTTCATTATTAATTTTAAAGTACTTTGACCGACAGTTTTTGTAAGCTAAAACAATTCCTTACAGATTATTTACAAATGCAGAGGTTAGTTTTTTTTACATAAATGTGGGTTCTTGAATTTGTGCTATATCAGAATCTGTCGAGTTAGTAGAATGATCACTATTTGATAAGCAGGCGGTCGCGGCTTTTGCTGATAACTTTCTTTTTCGATACCCTTTGCCGAAATTGTTTGTCTCTGATTCAGATGTTATCGCGTATCTTCTCTCTTTTCTCTTGGCTTCTTCAAGTGTAGCTAAAGGTAGAAGTATAACAAATAATAAATTAATTTCCACTTGAAAAAGCTCCCATCCTTCCTCGGGAAGCTTTTGTTTTTCTACATATGATACTTTCATTTTTTTTGGCCATTTACAATAAAATACTTCATCTATTTTAACCAACCAAACAGATGGAACTACAGCAATGCTGGTTTTATCAGACGGGTTTTCGCTTAGGAACTCTACTAATGTAAAGATCTGAAACAGAATTTGTACAGTATTAATTATACTAACGATATACCCTTACAAACTTACAAAAATAAATAATTTTAGCGAATTTTCTTACAACTAAAGAGAACAGGGCATAAATCTTAGTCGTCGCAATGAATTATGGAGATTAAACAATCTTTATATCTAATGCATTTCATATGCAGCTTTTCTACAGCCAATATTGTCGAATCCGGAGCGATATCCTTTATACGAACACAATTAAGTAATTCCGACTTTATAGGCCTCTTGAAATAGGAAGTAGTTTTATTTATTTCTCTACATTGCACATATATTTTATTCGATTCTGTAAATATTTGTTCTATCATAACAAATCTGTTATTGGCTATAAAATATCGATTTTTCTCTGTAAGGTCTACTCGGAAGTTCTCTAAATATTACACCAGAATAATAACATTGTTACTCTTATTGTATTAATTCTTTAATAGGATCGGATAGTTATCTTTGCTGGCATAAAGTCGATATTTTCTAGACTCATATATCCTATTTATTCAATTGCTTTAGTGGAAACTTACTGGTTTTTAAAATAGTTTGATATAGTTGTATAGTTTTCATATTTAAACGAACTAAAATTATCTAGTTCCCCAAGTTTAGAACATCATCAGCAATATGTAGTAGGTTATGTACATTATGATTCACATTTTCCACGCCATATATATCTTTTTATATTCATAATAAAATCTAAAATGCATTCCTTTGCAAATGTATTTGTGTCTACATAGCAAGGTGATGCCAGTACCCTTACAGCACAGTGCAAATTAAACAAATTTTATAAAAATGTTTAGGAACATTATTCTCAATATTTAGAGTCCTGTGTATAATAAAAACTGCCGTAATTCAGTAGCCTCTCCACTTATCAATGTCTTCTTAATGGCGAGGCAAACGTGAAAATTCTTTAGGAAGCACTTTCCTAATTTCTTCCAAGTGTTTTGAATATGCTTTTTATATGTTGCATATAAGCGCACAGTTTGTTACCTTTAACCCAAAAGTATCATCCTTTTTTATTACACCTAAACAAATTAAGTGCATATAGTCTAATGGTACTTGAGACACCAATTGCTATATGTATTCACTTTAAAGAGTGAAATTTTATATATCTTTGTCTCATATTCTCTTTTTAGAAATGATATATCAGATCGTAAACAACAATTGTTTTCTAGAAAACACATTCTGCCATTTATAAATTCCCTCGACAATGCATTTAGTACCCCGAAATAACCATTGTAGATTTAATCCTTAAAAAAAATGCTTTTGCAGTGCATCACAAATTATTTTTTCTAATGCAAGCTGGACTGTGTGACCCAATTTGAATACTTCTTGCTTTGATATCTTTATATTCATCTACAAAAGTCTAAATAAATTTCGGCATTTGGTCTGGCTTGTTTTGCCGTGAAAAAACCTATTATAAATGGCTGCACATAATTCTTTAAATTTTAAGATTCTAATTATTGCCAAAACTGGCTCCCGGAACTCTTTGCTAAAGGGAGACCATCAATGTTAATATCAAATCTTAGGCAATTACCAGTTATATCTTTATCGTAAGACCTTAAAATGTGCTTAACACCATCTTCTAGCCCAAAGTGAAAATAATTACCTTCCCCCATCTTTATAACTTCATTCGTATATTTTACTTTTAATAATGTTCTTACATCATGAGGTACACCTATACATTTCTCTTCCAACAAAATTTGTAGCAATTCATTCACGGCAGTATGAGATATTTTATATTTGGAAACCCAGTTTGCTAACTTATCATTGAAATTTATTGTATGAAAATTATCTACATGTAATCGAAACCTATTTATCTCATGTCGGTCTTGGTTTGCTGTACTGACTACATTACTAATAAGCGGAGAAATGGTGTTATAATTATCAGATACACCAATATTCATTAAATCGTTCTGTTTAAACGTATTTTTAGAAGGACTATGTTTAGTGCTTATTTGTGCTTTTCTTATTTCATCTTTTAAATTAATGGCAACAATTCTTCGTTGATGTCTTGAGCTCATTTGGGACAGCAACTTACGCCGTTTTCTCTTTAAAATAAAAATAAGAATATTAATTACACGAACTTAGACCTGTTGGTCACATTAGATGTTTTACGTTGGCTCCAAGTCACCAATTAGATTTCTTAAATAAATTAACACACTTTATCTTAGCACCAGTCGCTTGCAAACATTCTTAGTACTAAATATTAACGAAGTTTCCTGAATATTATGAGTATTTGATCTTATGAAATATACAATAAGACATTTATAATTACATAAATATACAATAGAGGAATGCAAATCAATTAATACATTAAATTTACAGCATATCAATTAAACATTTTTTATACAAGTAAACAACTGTTTGTGTTATACAATAACTACGAAAGTTTATATGGCTGTAGCTGTACAGTAGGATTGATTTCACGTGTTCACGCCAATGTTTCTCAGAGGAAAAAAGAAGTTCAGTTTAAAAAAAACTCTACATTGAATGCTTAATAATATCAAATGTTCCATGAAAACAAAAAAACACAAAAACAAAAGTACATGGGGAAATAAGTTTATTTTTTCATGTGCAATGATTGATTTTTTTCGATTTCATAAAGTGCGTATTCTCTTTATAATGACAGCACAAAAGTTATAATTTACTTGCAAATTACAGGTACAGTAATTTATTGTAAAACCAGATTTTTTTTTTATGCATATCATTTCTAATTCATTGTTGACACGCAGTTTAATTTTTCTTGTGTATTTGTTTCGTTTGCGGTGCAACCTTATTTCTATTTTTAATTTGTTGTTTATCATTATTCAGGTTTCTTTATACTTATTTAGATACCTAACGTTACGAACGTTTTTTTTTAATATACCTTCAATTTACAAAGAAGGTATATAGTAAATAAAATGTTATGCTCTTTCGTTTTTTTGGTATTTCTTTTGTTGAGTATGTAATATTATCCTGATAAAACATTCAGTACCTTTTTCCTATCCCTCATGATATGCGAGATCTATGTGTAGACACGTAAAATCAGACATGTATGTATGTAAATTCCAGGTAGATTCATAATTTATTTGAAAATAAAAGTAAAAATATTTTAATCACATTTTATATAAAGCAAAGAAACTTTTACTAAGTTATGAAACATTACTAAAATAAATTGTGTAAAAAAAGTGTTATTATATTATAGTATTATTCATAATATTCAGTCTACATAAAATTACAAAGCACAAACACAATAGCCATTTTTGCTGCACAATGTTTAATGTTATGTTGTCACTAAATAACTAATCATCGACATGGCAAAAATAATAGATGGGACATAAATAAATATTGGTTTATATGGCTGAAATCAAGGGTAACAAGCAATAATTAGCGCTGTAACCTAAATGAAAATGTCAGCCGGGTAATGTATGTAAATGCTAATACAATGTGTCCAACGTACCTACTTGCAATTAGTAAAATCTTACTATAAAAGTAAATAAAGATTTGACACACTTACCTCGGGTGAACTCATCTTTTTATTGTTATTTATTATATTTAATACTCTATAACAAGAACACACTTCTTCCACCTCAACAACTAGACGGACTAGACCTAAAATGGTGGTTCTAGTTCTACGCATGACGCATGTTCTAAGTTTTAAATTCCAAATGCATCGACGGTATTGCAACTGCGATGCAGACTCCAAACTACACCACACTGACCGCACGCATGCGCAATATGCGTATTATTCGGCTAACTTATGCATTCACATTCAATATGAGAACGTTGATGATCTGTTGACGATTTATATTTCAGTAACGTTACATATACATATACCTTTCGAAACATTTACAGGTTTACGGAAAAGTAATGATATATAAACATTATTGATAAACATTACTTTACTGTACTTAAATAAATATTACATCAACATTGTGTAATGTTTCATGTTTAGTGGGTATCGTTTACATTTTGTGTTGGCGCCCAATGTGGGCCAATTTATTTTGGTAAGCAGTGAATAAGTAAATTCTACTGTATATATATATTGCACTTTGCAGAGATTTTCTCATTTGAATAATACGTATATGTGCCATAGATAAAGTATAAATAATTTGAAAAATGCTGAAAATAAACCCACTTTCTTAATTAAACAATTAAACAAATTTACCTTAACATTGGCGAGTAAATATTCTCGGAATTTTAACATTGCAAAATGTAGGAAATGTACGAAAATAAAGATTCGGAAACAAAATTTTGTGCAACAAAAAAATTTTAGAAGAAATTATAACTAAAATATATTTTACTTTACACTTACGTTAGTTTTATATATGGATACCTTATCTGATTGCCTTTCATAGACCTACATCTTTGCATTCGATCTTCAGCCTTTTTTCTTGGAAATTGCATACGTTTTCTCCAAAAAATAAAATTGTATTTGAGGGAAATTGTATCTGTAACTGTGTGCAGTTTTAAAATAAATACTTCTGGAATAAAAAGTGGTAGAACTTGTACCGAACACTATTTCCGTAGGTAATTGGTAACCATCAGGCATTTTACATTTTTTAAATTTACGAATTTAGTTTTCTCCTTAGAATCTAATAATATTATTGACTTAATGCATAATCCCTGTATATCAGAAAGTTTCCGGCCGGTAAAGTAGATCGCCAGACGTCAAATCGAAACCCTCGATTGCGCAGACGCAAAGACAAATGGCAGCTACAGTCGGCGCCAACTATTACTTGTCAATTCTCGATTAAAAGTTCGAAAATTTAAAAAATTTCAGCTATGAATCGCATAAAAAAGAAACCAGGCGGGTTGCGACGACCCAGCAGCCGACCTTAAAACCACGAACCGATCCCTCTGATCCTGGACCAGCTCGGAAAAAAGGTTTTCCTTCTAGAAATATTCACATAATAAATACGGTGACGGACGATATACGGGATATTATTAATTCCGTTCTACTAAGTTGATGCAGCGAAAAAGGGGCATCGTTAAATCGAGAGTACGTCGAAAGGAAATACCGGAATAGAAATGTCAACGACGGATTTTGATCTAGACGCCTCTGGGAGTCTCATGGCTGTAAGTATCAAAAGCAGAAAGTTGTCCATGGCAAACGCGATGGTTCGCTTAGGGAACAATTGAAAAAAAGTCGCTTAAAATGGCGGTGCAGGGGAAATTTAACGCTTTTAAATGTTGAACAAGCTGCTATAGCATCTGATTGTTTCGGTTTATAAAGTAGAGTGGTTTTGCAGCAAGTGCAAGCTCTGATCGCACCTCCAGCCAGCGAAGAGGCAAAAGACAAGGTGAAGAAGGTCGAGCATCCTTATTTTAAGAGACCGGGAAGGGGGCACAATCATGACAGCTGCGATGCCTGTGGGGAAGGCGGTGATCTGATATGCTGTGATAAATGCCCAAGTAGTTTCCATTTGCAGTGTCAGTAAGTACAAGATAATATCTAAATATTATAATCATTGATAAAAATAAGAAATTATGTAGATTTATTTTTTGTTTATGGATTTAAAACGTTAAAAACAAAATTCTTGTTGTATGATTAATAATTGACCTTAATTTTTATTTCTTTGAGTATCTAAGGAAAATTTCTAGCTACAAAAATTAGACTGTTAACACTTATTTTAAACCTGTTTAAATTAAAAAAAAAAAAACGTATTTCCGCCATATTTGTTATCTTACTTTTATCTTTTGTTTCTGTTATACAATTGACATTTTTGCATGCTTATTTGAGCGCTTAGAAACAGTCAATTGTTTTTATCAACTGTTTGTTTTAATTTTCTCTGTACTTTCAATGTAACAACATCTTGGATTTTATTGATTTTCGCAATTACATTATTAATATTTCAAACATAATTATGGGGATTTTGTTCCCCCCAAAAGCAATTATTCATTGATTTTATCCTCAATTGATGATTACCCAACTAATTATTGTAACATAACTATATGAATTCTTTTCTTCTTGCTCTATTACTAATTCTATTAAGTTTTAGTTGTCATAAATTCATAATTTGTTCTAAAAAGTCGTTACTGTTGGCATCTCCCTTGTTTTTAAAGCTACAGAGTAGATTAGATTATCAAAGTTTTTTTTTTATTTACAACTACTAAGCCAAGAAAAACCAGTTGAATGTCGTATTTTAAAGATATCGGCATTCTTTTTAATGGAACGCTGTGTAGGTATATTATCAATTGCAATGAATAAATTTGCAATATTATTGAAAAAATAGATGCATCCTCCTTCAAAAATCGTTCTTTACTTGATCATAATGATGTACTAAATGTATGTACTAAAGAATATAATATTGTTCAAGTGCAACTTTTAACTATTTTGTTAAAATAATTGGATTGTCCTTGAATTTTTATGTCAATACGGGTGGATTGTTTTAGAATTTATAGTGTGGTCTTAAATGAATATATGTATATACAAACTGCATAATAAACTAGTATATGATGTATTTTAATATAAATATGAATTAACACTAGAATTAATACTATAAATAATATTTGAATTTCTCTTATAGGGCCTTGCATATTGATTGATTTTGATTTATTGGAAGTTATTTCTAATATTTTTACATATACGGACGAAGCAATTGTGAGAACTTATGCAATGATTAATTAAAAATTACGCAAGCATAGCCATAATTCAAAAAAGAAAAAGTGTACAAAGTCAAATAAAGAATCGGCAATTAAAAAATTAAAACTAACATTTTCACCGTCAATTGTGTTAAAATTTTTATAGTATTTTCGATAATGTGCGATTTAGCACTTAATAAGAGTTAATATATTGAAGTAGCTTATCACAGGACAGTTAATAATAAACAATGAACTTCAATGGCGCACTAAAAATGATAGCTTTGCTATTGAAACATACGTCCAGCGTAGTGTGTGGTATCGTGTTTGAAAGTGTTTAGTGAATACGTTTTCTTAAAAAAAGATACGTATTTTTAATGATTTTAATATCAAAACTTTCCATTTTGATTCAAGTAACATTGGTGGGATACTATCATATGCTAGGAAGGTCATCTGGATACTGTATTTGGTGATTTTTATGACTGTTTTATGGAAACTTATGACAAAGCCGAAGGATGTCCCATGGGATGACTGAAAAACTAGTGTGTAGTAGATTCAAAATTAATAATTTATAATAAAAATTATAATTAATAACAATTGACCAATGATTACGTTATGTATAAAAAAAAAGTGAAACAGGAATACAATCGATTAGTTTCGAATAGTTAACAAACACAAGTATTATGAAAATTTTGTACTCCAGTAATCGAATTAAAACAACCTGAGATTTTATAAAACATGAAGTAGATGATTCACTTAATAGGCAATTTAACACCGTGCAACGATCCTAATAAATTCGCCATGTCTGTTAATTAATACTTTCGCAGTGTTATGAGTAGTGTAATAGTACCCAGTAAACCAAATTCAAATTTCCCACAATTATTTTTAGTAACATCAACATAAAAGCATGAAATTACCTACGATTTTGTATTATATTAATAGTTATTTGAATACCTTTAAGTTGAAGTTACTAAATATAATTGCGGGAAGTTTGAATTTGGTTTACGACAGTCCCACAAAAAATCTCTTCTATTATGTATTCCAGCTCCAATTATTGAATTTGAAATTATAAGTAATCATAAATGAGGTGCCTATGCGAGAAATCATCTGGATATGATTTGATTGATTTTGACCTGTCGTTCGTTTCAACCATTACAAACATCATCGTGAAAGTTATAAAGTCACTACAACTTGTCATTTTTATTTTATTATAATATGGTTTCTGTAAAAGTAGAAGTATTCAGCATGCAATAGCACATGTAATATATATTTAAAAAAAAAAACAAGACGATTGATCAAAGCTCTCCGTGGGTTTGCATATTTATAGACATAAAAAAAGGACCTTCCATACTCACATAAGGAACTTCTGCAAAGATTGGAACTATCGGGAATTAGAGATAGAGGGTTCAGTTTATTAGACAGCTGTATTAGTGGCAGGAAGCAGTATAATAGTATGTAAGAAATAGAAGAAGTTCATTCAAAAGCTTAATATGCAATATCCCACCAGGAACTGTGTTAAGGCCCATTCTTTTCATACTCTATGCAGGGTGTGTATAAATTGGCGGAAGAATTTTATGTAGCAATGTGCTTTGTATATTTCTTAATCGAAACTCTCAATATTCCTGTATACAGGGTGATTGTTAACTTATGAATGAAATGACTTACTAAGACGTCTTAAAGAAGTAACTTTTATTTATAAACTTGTAGGAAAAACTTCAAGACAATAAAGTAACAGTAAAAGAAAGACTTATTGAGAACTGCTGATAAGATCCGTTTCTACAGTGGGGATTCAAAATGTCTACCTCGCACTTCGACACAAATTTGTGCACGGCAAAGTTGGAAGGAAACAAGTAAAGCATTTGGTTGCGGCAAAAGAATGGTGTATCCATTTCATTTCATTCCATGACAAAGGTTACAAATCTAGATAAATTGAAACCTGCCCGCAAGAATTCTCGTTAAAAAGTATATAATGAACACATTCAAACACCTGTCAGACGTAAAGTTCACAGCTTTTTTTCTAAGAAATATTCGTGGGTGGAATATTTCTTCATATTTTTTCATCAATACAAACAATCAGCATTATTTTATCAATTTTCATATTAATGGGATATGGCTAATAAATATAAACAGAATTCACAGGATTGACATTTATTAAGCGCCAACATGAAATTTATCGAAGGGTTTAGAGCGACATCATACGAAAATTAAATACTTAAATAGATTTGACATCGTTGGGCACTAACTCTGTAAGAATAATTCCTTCTCAGCCTGAACTATAAGGACTTCATTTCTATTAAATATACATTCATCCCTCTAAGGATATGTACCGGTGTGAACTTGGCAAGCAACTAGCCAAATTTCTCTCTTTGACATATTTTGAATTGTCACTACTTCCGGTTTGGTGGAAGTACAAACGATTTAAATGGAGGTACAAACGGGTACAAACGATGTTCTTTCGATTGACGTTGTCCGTTTTTGAATAACTTGTACTTGCTTGTTGAAATTTTTGTTAACCCTTTCTATTTTTTTAACCTTTGAGGTACAAACGAAAACGAAGGTGGTACAAACGGGTACAAACAATGCTCTTTCGAATGGCGTTGCCCATTTTTGAATATCTTGTACTTGCTTGCTGATTTTTTTTTAGCCCTTTCTATTTTTTTAACCTTTGAGGTACAACCGAAACTGAAGGTGGTACAAACGGGTACAAACGAAGTACAATCGCACCGTACTACGTTTATTTTTTTTTAATAAAGTTGCTTGCCAAGTTCACACCGGTAGGATATGTCTCAGAAAACCGCCATGATCACGAATTCTATTTAAAATCGTGTTGCAAAACTTCAATCGGAGAAGGTTATCGTTTTGTTAAAAAGGTTGAACTAAAACAATGTGATATGGGTGCAGAAATTTTGCGGCTTGGAATATTCATTGCAAATAACTAACTGTCTGGTGCTAATTAAAGGATCCCCGTTTATTTAAGTTTAAAATCCTTGTATAGAGCGTCATTGCCCCGGTCTTACAGCATTTCGTTGGCTTGAAATAAACGAACTCGTTTTCTGAAGACGCTGGTTCAAATTTAGAAAAAGGTTTGGTGTAGAATCGCATTGCCTCAGCCCAATTTCCATTACGTGCACAATACACCGTGTGCACAACTTACCCCAGTGATACGCTCTTTGAATGGTCGAGTGTGATGAACATCAGACAATTTATAGTTATGAAATGTTATTATAACAAAAATACTCCAAACTGTGGTACTGGAATGCTGTAAACTTCTCCTAGACCCCTCACCACAAACTGCACTAAACTGGACGTACGTTTCGATAGCAAAGCTATCATCATCAGCAGATACTCTGAGAGTTCTAGGGGTCTAGGAGAAGTTTACAAATGTTATTATGTTTGATTTATATTATTTTATGCAAGGATGTATCATAAATTGGTAATTGTATACGTATTTCTTTGTCAGAAACGTCTACTTATAGTCCATAATATAATATAAAGCATTCACAGGCCTTCTAGGTCCATAGTTAGGTAATGCGTTGCTATTCTCTTCTATCCTTCGCCCTCATTTTCCAGTTTTCAACACCTTCTTCCTTCAGGTCTTCAAGAACTGAAGTTAACCACCTCGTCTTTGGGCGTCCTTGTTTTCTCGTTGCAGTTACCTGCGCGCCTAGCAGTTTCTTTACCGTACGGTCATCTTCCCGTCTGTAAACATGTCCTAACCATCTTACTCTCTGCGCCTTTATGTGACATATTATTGTGGTTTCTCCAAACTGTTCTTTTACTTCTCTGATAGTTCTTCTTCTCCACATATTTTCCTCGTTTATTCCTCCAAAAATTCTTCTTAATATTTTCCTCTCCCATGCGCCAAGTCTCTCTAAATTTTTTTTATTCATAGCCCATGTCTCGGAACCATATGTCACAGTCGGTCTATACATTCCATGAAAAAATTGTTTGCTTTTATTAGCTTGCTTAACGCCCCGGCACATCTATCCTATCTTATCTTTGTCATTTTAGATGTTGCTTTTCCATTTCTTTCAACCTTCTCCACATTAATCCAATCGTAATTTCTGTAAGCGCTGCAAGATAATATCATAAATGTAATTTCTGTTCGTATCTCCATAGCGATCCTCCTTTAGAAGACACAGACATACCTTTAGGAGAATGGCTGTGTCACAGCTGTCGCCACAAATCGAAATCAGGCGAACCCCAAGCCAGAACCAAACGATCCGCCTCGTCATCGTCATCAACCTCATCCTCGTCGAGATCCATCAAGAAAACCAAGCCAAATTCTATGGATTTACTTATACAAGCAGCTAGTGCCATAAATCCGAAACAATTCGAACTGCCAAGGAACCTGACAGAACCCTGTGTGTTCCCCGGAACCGATAAAGGTGTTTTTTCGATGTTAATGCATGTGATTTCTTATTTTCATATCGGTTTTTTAAATTGCAGTGGAAAATCCCTTCTCCCGAAATTTTCATCGGAAACATTATAAGAGTGTTCGGAAATATCAGGAGAAGTCGCCAAATGGTTTAATACCATTGCCGTCAAGGAAGTGCTATATTTGTCGGAAATCCTGCAGGGTTGCTCCGTTACTTGCCTGTGATTATTGCCCGTTGCATTTTCACTTGGATGCTTGGATCCTCCCTTACTAGTTTTCCAGGTGGACGTTGGATGTGTCCGAATCATGTCGAGCATTTTGTCGTAAGTATTTATTTTTTTAATATTTTTCTAGCATATATCTATGGTTAGAATATAGATTATAATTGTGTATGTAAATAAATCTCCTTTCATTCATAAATATGTATTATTATATTTTAAAACATGTTTCGGTTGAGGGCAATTGCCATCTTCAGGTCTTCAGTTCTCCATGTCTATTGGCTGGCACATTATGTCCCTAACAATTTCCATTTTAAATTTGTTGTTTGTTATATCGTAATTTATTTGTGTTTTACTTTAAGTGTGAGTTTTTAACTCTTTTCCTTGGTATTTTCAATTTAAAAATTTATTATATCTATTGGCAGTTCGTTTCTGTATAATGTAAATAGAAAAGGACCCATTACGCATCCTGCTAGCACTTCCTTTTCCATAATATATCATATTGATTTTTAATCATTGCAAGTAACATATTTAGCCTTTAGAGTATTTTTGATTTGATGTTTTTTATAACCTGAAGATGGCAATTACCCTCACCCGAAACGTATTGTTTAAAAAAAAAAAACACATTTTTTTATGAATGAAAGAGCATCTATTTATACACACAATCACGAACCACATCCAATGGACGTACAATAGATTATAACTGTTTAAGTTGACTAACAACAACTGTTGTTAAATGGGGCAATGTAATGGTTTAGCACGTAAAGAAATTCTGTTTTGTTAGATTTTAATGGTCGATTAAGTAAAATATGCGTTTGGTACAAGCAACTACAATTAGTGTTGAGACGAATATAGTTTCATTCGCCTGTATAGCTATGAATAAATATTGCAGTGCGAAGCCAGGTTACGAATGAAACAACTGCTCAAGGTTGCTTTCACGATGTGAACGGGTACATTTCGTGAAAGGCAGGCGCAAGCAGCTCCGTTCACGACATGGCTTTTATAATAGGTTTCAGTTTATTTTTTTAGGCAATTAGCTCATTAATAATAACTTATTGTTACATGTTTATTTTCGCGAAGGCAATATTAAAGATTTATTTCATGGGCACAAGCTTTATAATGAAGCGGACGATCTACCGTGAATGATAATGAAAGTGTCGTTCCCAACATTAACTACAATGCTTTGCAGCAACTAACTATTGGTTGAAGAATGAGCTGTAATTCTACTATAAGAATCTGCAACAAGGGGATATGGTTTTAATATTTTTTTTTTCAAATAAATCAGATTTTACAGATCAAATAGGTAAAAATTCACATTTGCGATAAATAAAATCCTCTTAAAACGCGATGTAATTTTACAGAAATATTAAAGTGTATCTGCTTCTAATTGGAAATCGGACTTTATTGGAATAAAAAAAAATACTTTGGTGCTGAAATATGACATTATGAAGAATATATAGTAGGGCCTGTAAGATTACCTGTAAGCCCGTAACTATGTATTATATATGCTTCCAGATTTACAGATAACCTTACAGGCGCTGCAGATATGCATAGACTCTCACCATAAATCTCAGTTAACAGAACGATGGCCTGTATGACTATGGGCGTGTGTCTATGTTCTCTGCAGCTCTCACCGATTGCTACAGTAACGTCCATAGTTCCGTCACCGAAGATTAAGCCTGTAGATATTGAAAACTTTAAAAATGGTATGATAGGTTCAAATTTCGCAGGGATTTTTTGAAAATTACTATTTACGTACATTTAGCTGAAAAAATATCAAGGCTGCGGACAAATTGTAAAAAAAATATTGGTCCTCCAGGGAAATCATGCAAATACAAGTTAGACTGCGCTGCCTATTATAACTTTTTCCGATTCTAAGCTGTTCTAGCGGAGCTTTTTTGAAAACCTGTACTCTGTTTATCAAACAGATAGAATTTTTGGGCGAAGAAATCTATACGATTTTCTTATCGAATTTTGAATAGTGTAACGGGCTTTTGGTTAGTTCTTACCAACCAATAGAGAAGTTAGTTTTCTTATAACGCATTGATCACGAATTTTTACTTCAGCTTTTCGATGCATGCAGTGCCGCCCTCAGAAATTTTTTTTCCCGATTCTAGGCCATCCCAAATTTAGGCTTTCCCCACGAGCGCTGTTTCTAATTCTAAGCCACTGCGTAGATCACCCTAACAGAGATTTTTCTAATTTTTCCACTTCCAGAAAACTCACCAATTCTAGACCACACTACCTCAAGAGAGCTCTCTCAGATTCTGGACCGCCCTAAGAGACCTTTTTTTTTCCGGTTTCAGTTGTTTCATTGTGAGGTGAAGCTTAATTAATTAATTGTTTAAATAGTCTTATTCTAAACCAATTTTCATGTTATTAATTTTAATATACCAATCTTCTACTTTCTTACCCAGCACTGCTATCAACTTATTATAAGTTTGAAGTATTTGCTGAATATATGGAGAGTACAACTGCAAAATTTATTATATATATTGGCAGTTCGTTTGTGTATGAAAGTAAATACGAGAGGGCCCATTATGCATCCTGGTAGCACTTCCTTTTTCACAATATATCCTATTGATTTTTAATCATTGCAAGTAACATATTTATTCTTTAGGGTGATAGAGATTGTATGATTTTATAAGAGTAGAATAATATATATACAGGGTGTATCAGATATAGATGTAAATATAATAATATGTAGCAGCTGTAATCATATACAATCAAAAAGTCTTAATGCACAAGGGGTCTATCTGTAAGCATTAACGAGAAAAAAAATATTTTATAAATGCCGTGGGCTAGAGCCGCACCTGTACCTAACCTAAATGCTGTCCCGAGTATACTCCCACATACCACTATCATTCAGCCATTACTGCTGTTAGTTTTGTGTGGATCGCCGCTTGGAGTGCAAGCCACTTCGAACATTTTATTTAAATTCTTCCCGTCTCGAAAAAACGATCCTTTTCAGGACCATCATGATTTCATATAAAGAAAATCGAAGCTTGATGCATCGGCAAAAGGGCGGGAATGTATAGATTCATTTTTGCGCGACATCATAGTAAAAAGGCGTGTTTGCAAATTTTCTGTATCTACATTTATTTCTGTGTAATTCGATTCAATTCATTTTGCGTTAATAAATCCATCCTCAGATTCATGTGGTACCGTTTATTAACAAGTAACTCTCGATTCGACAAAGCAAAAGAAAAATATTTACGTTTTTTGTAGCTACTGAAGTCGCACATCCGTTGAAACTCGAACGTCTTATCAGGATATAAAAAATAATACTTTGTAGACTTACGTAGAATGCTCTTAACAAAAAAGGAATGTTTATTTTATAAAAAGAAGAAATTTATGCCTCAGTTTTGCCATTTTTACAAGGGCACACTGGCCGATTGGCCTTTATTTATTCAGAATGACGTTAAATGAACTTACGGCATAACATTAAGAATAACACTAAATGAGTGCAATGTATTTATACATAATACCACGTTTAGCGGATGCCTAATATGACGTTTCCTTGTATCAGGCCCGGACTAAAGAATTTTTGGCTCTGAATTTTACTTTTTTTATTCTTTAATGATGAAATCCGGTTTCGGTGGGTTTGTGCTTTATATGTCGTGTAGTTAACACCCAAGCAAAATTATTTTTTTTATTTGATATATGCTGTATAATAGGATTTAAATACGACATATGCAAAGCAACTTTAAATTCCCTTTTACAATTTCTTGGAATATCGTGTTTTTTTTTTATTTTTTTATTATTTATAAACTAATAAATCTTTAAATCTCGCTTTTGATAATAGGGGAATCAATACATAATTAAATAGCTTTTAATATTACTGTTTTATGGTTTTACAGTAAGTAATATTAAAAACAATCAAGTAAAAGCCGTGCTTTATAAAAAAAAATTGAGCTTACAGCACCTAAAACCGAAACAAGCTTTTAATTTGACGTTTGAGGTTGTTACAAAGTAAGCCTGATTCACTAGGCGATTAACAGTCGTTTGATAATGAACATATGACGGAAAATGACGCGAAAATTACATTTAAAAACAGACGGTCATAAACCACGTCCTTAATATTCAATATAAAACGGAATCTCAACAATATTGAGTTTTATACAACCAACTATACACCTATCTCATACGTTTTTTTT
The DNA here is from genome assembly GCA_004143645.1 of Protaetia brevitarsis. Classification (NCBI taxonomy): domain Eukaryota; kingdom Metazoa; phylum Arthropoda; class Insecta; order Coleoptera; family Scarabaeidae; genus Protaetia; species Protaetia brevitarsis. Next base: position 67,551 of record RXPK01003513.1, read on the forward strand.
AAATAATAAATATTTATCTTCGTTTAAAATACACATTAATGCCTATACTGTTCTATTTAGGACTCGAGGCTACTAACATCAATATCAGCGACGGAGAGGAACAGACTATGGGACAAATACAACGGCCCCATCGATCAAGACGCCATAAAACTGGAATTCTTCCGCAAAATCAACCGCAAGAATCCCCCGTTCCGCATAAAAGTCCGTTTACCCCCATCGAAACGAATAGCGGTCCCACCCATGATCAAACATCACTACAAGAATCCCGTACAACTCTTGCCCAGCTTACGGGATGTCCTGCGCTTGAATACGGTCGAAAATCGCGACTACAGCGTGGACATCTACGAGGAAGACGCGATGATGTACGAAGAACAGTCGGAAAACGATGAATCTCATAGCGACAGCTCGAAAAAGTCACGAACCAGCGAGGAGAGCCTATACGAAAAGGACGATGCGAAGTTAAATAACGAAGCTCGGTGCAAGGATAAAGTGAACGGTATTTTCGAGTTGAACGGCGAGGCGGAACAATTCTTAGAGAACGTTCTAAAGGAGACGGAATCGAAAGCGGTGAAGAGTGAGTGCAATAGTGTTAAGTTTGAGGTGAACGGTGTTAACGATGAAGAGACGAGTCACCTGTTGAACAGCAAGTGTTCGCGATGGAGAGATATTTAGGTGATACGAATATAAATAATTGTGATGATAACACTAGGGACAGTTTAAAGTATCCGTTTAAGGAGAAAGTGGTTACGGATCGGTCGATCAAATCGGAAGATGATGAGCATTTTTCTACCCAACGGGGTGCATAACGGTTCCTATAGTTTAGATGTCAAATCGGAGATGAATTCTTGTTTTTCGAATGCCATGGAGATCGATATGGAAAGTAAGTATAAAGTGGATATGAGATCAGGTTGATATTTTGTTTGATTTCGCTTAGAAACTGTAAATAAAAGGAGTATTTGTTTGAAATTAATATATCGACTTTCTTTTTCTGTGGTTCTTATTGGAAAATTAGAATGGAGTAGGATAGAAAAGGATTTATACAAAGTGTTCCGTATCGTTGTTTTATTAAAATTTTGAGAGTCTAAATAGACTTAATGATAATGATTAGAGACCGGATTATATGCAAAGAAAAACTGGAATATATGCGCATATATATGCATCGATTTTTGAGAAAATATGCATAAACCTGGGGCATATATGGAAAAAAATTGCGACAATTGCAAAATTTTTACATAAAATATATAAGAGCAGAAATTTAAACATTAACTTTATTGCACAAAATTTTTTCACAACATATTTCTAAAACAATTTATAATTAAATGTTTTTCAAAATTGTGTAAAAGAAAGTTTTGTCTTCTACCAGAATACATATGTTTCGAAATAGAAAAGCTTCTTTCAACATCCACAGATGTAATTGGTGCATTTTTTTAACTTTGCAATACATTCTAAACTAAAATTAAAGTCGAAACCGTTTACTGTTTCACCTTCCAAAATTTTCTTAACTTTCTTCAATTTCAAATACCCCGCAATTTTTATTTATCACTTTTTTAAATTTATCGTATATAGAATTACCTATTGTACCCTTAACCTTCTTACATAACATATCAAATTCGTCTACTATTTCGACTGATTCCGAGAGCGACATCCCTTGCGTTTCTAGTTTACGAATGGAACTTGAAACAAAGCTATAATTTGACTTAATATACAAAAGGTTTTGTAGCAATTCTGTTGATGTTACTATCTTTTTACAGTTTTCTAGAGCAATGCAGAAGAATTACATTTTTTTATTCCTTCAAAATTACCGGCGAAAAAAAATTGCAGTTTCTAACCATGTATCCCATCTCGTAATAATCGGTTCAGGAGGCAACTTAACACCGGGAAGTCGCTCCTTATAAAATTGGATTCGTAAAGGTGCTTTTGAAAATAGTTTTTTTGACATTGCTAATTAAATCATTAATCAAAGGAAATTGATTCCTAATGTCTTCGGCTACAGGATTGAACCCATGAGCTAAACAAGTGGTATGAATAATGTTAATATAAAAAAATTTAAATTTTGCGCGGCTTTTATCATGTATGGTGCAGCGTCAGACAACATTAGTAACATTTTTTCACAACGTATACTTCCAAGTAATAAGCAATTTGATAAACCTTCTTGAACGAATTGGGCAATTGTCACATTATTTGGTTTTTGAAGTTCTTTACAATAAATTAAATACAATATATGCAATCACTAATTAGCGCTAATTAACTTCAATTAGTCGTTAATACGTCTACATATAGACTATAATTAAAGATATGCAAAAAATAAAATGTATGCACTTTGCATATAATCCGGTCTCTAATAATGATAATATCTTTATTTTCAAGTAAAGACAACCAGAAAAACGTCAACATAAAAAACCAATTCATTCTAAAGTGTTAAAGTTCACTATTCCTTATTAAAACAATAAAAATCACCTAGAGAGTAACAATATGTACAATAAATCTTTGACAGCATCTTTGAAGTGATGTAATTGCCTCATATTTTTGATATTATCAGGTAATGTATTAAAAAGTTTGTAACTGAGGTATTGGATACGTTTCTGAAATATGCTTGTTTTATGTTGTTGGATGGTAGATCGGCTTTGGAGATGTTCAGTTTATTATAAGCTCTTTTCCTACGAAGAAAGTATACCTGAAACAAAAAGAAAAGATGCAAGCACCCGAAGAAATAAAAAAAAAAAACTGAAAAACATACATTCTTTATCAACAATAGCGATTTGTACAAAAGATCCACAAATACAATGAGATTCAAAAAGATTGTCAATTCCGCTCCTATAGATAGTAGCAGGGTGTAGGTATATGCCGTGTGTTTGTAATGAAGGCTTGAACTAACAATAAGTCAGTGTTACTATACTATTGTTGGTGATATTGTAATGTAAATATAAACGGTTTGAAAAAAAAAATTATAAGATAAACGAAGGAAAATGTCAAATAAAATTTGATTTATTGTATGAAATTTGTTTGTAGTTAACTACATCAAATCCAACTGACATGTTGTGACCCTGGTAAATCACAGCATTTTACTTGAAAAATTAAAATACTGCGGTGTGAGGGGCAATTCCTACAATCTAATTGAATCATATTTGACTAATAGAGTACAATACGTACAATATCAGGATGAGGTGTCACAAATACAAAAAGGATGTGTCAAGGTGTACCACAAGGCTCAATTTTAGGTCCGTTGTTATTTATCATCTACATCAATGATCTGCCATCTAATGTTATCGGAGAGGATGTTTTTTGGTATGCTGATGATACCTCTACCGTGAAACAACAACTGACTTGCTATGCAATAGTACGACGGCGTTGGAGGAGACTACCGTATGGATTAGTAAATATGGTCTTAAAAGAAACAACGAAAAAACTCGAAACACTTACCTTTAGAACGAAAAATAAAGCGGAAAATAACGACAGTGTAAAATTTCTTGGAGTCCACATAGACAGTTTTTTGAATTGGTCTTCCCATGTTATGATTAGTAAAAGACTTACCATGGCAGTGTATAGCAAACGCAGGATAAAATATTTGGTTACTTTACAGGCGGCATTAATGACATACTACGCAAACTTCTACTCTGTGGCCGCATACGGTATTATGTTCTGGGGGGATGTCTTCGGACGCAATCCGAATGTTTCGCCTACAAAAAAAAAGCTATTCGAATTTTAGCGAATATACGACCCAGAGACTTATGTAGAGATGAGTTCGCTAGGCTTGATATACTTACCCTGTCTTCGATATATATACTCACCACAGTTAAGTTCGTATATCAGAATCAAACAAAATATGTTAAAAGCAGCGATATTCATAGTTATACCACACGTGCTGGTAACTAGTTAAGAATTCCATTGCACAGGATAAAAAAACTCAAAACTATGTTGACTATTGAGGTGTGCAATTGTATAATAATTTACCAACTAACATAAAAAATCTGAATGCAAAAAAAATCGGGACTGCAGTGAAAGATTGATTAGTGAGACGCGCGTTCTATTCGCTGGAGGAGTTTCTTAAATCGAACTTACCAAGATTGTTTTAGCATGTTTTAATTTCGTCTATATGTTTTCGTTTGTCTTCAATGTATATTCAATGTACGATTTTTTTTTTTTTACTTTAGTATGTACCTAAGTGATGGTGGAAGTAGTGGTACAATTGTCTATATTATGTTTCGTAGTATTCATGAACTCGTTGAGATTTTTATGACAAAACAAAGGACTTCGAGAATGTAAATATCGTAAAATGTGAGTACAGTATTCCCACCATTTGAGCAATTTTTCAATTTTTATTAACATCTTCGAAATTACAACAAATATTAAAAGATTCTTTTAACATAATTTGCAGCATATAACGCCATTTATCTTCGCAAAAAGTTAATCATATCTATACCCCCACCCCCATTTTTTTATAGTTATTTTTTTTTATTCACCCAAAAATAGGTCGTATTTGTGTAGAAAACGATGGTGTATAATAAATTTAAAAAAGTAGTAATAAATAATTAATAATAATAGGTATTCAATTTATTTTATTTTTGTATACTTACCTACGTAACTAACAGCATGAAGTGTTCACAATCACTTATACAAGATGAGTTTTTTATCTTGAGACAACGGAATATCTCTAAAACACTGCATCAAATCAAAAAAAGTCCTTAATAAGACGTGTTATAATGTAGGGGGCTTACTGAATGGTGCCGAACTCGACTTTTTTGTGGAAGAAACAGAAGAAAATGAAGAAGACAGTTATGACAATATAACATGTGTTCCTGAAGAAGACCTATTCTATACCTGCATCTATGATTTTACAATACAACTTCCTATAGAGTAACTTGTGATGAATGAGTCAGGATGCCACACACTGTCACAAACACACAAATCCTCACTCAACACACACACAGACATCGCACACTTGTGATCAAGTACCTCAAAAGTTATTTATCTCTTTTTTTTATTTTTTTTGAGTTGAAACATTTTATCTAATGGATATATACTTTATTTTTAATTTACTTTGTTATATTCTTTGAAATTAATTATATAAAAAAAAGTTCTTCACTATTTTGTATTATTAACATTTACACATTTTATGCATTTCGCATTTTTTTAATACATAGGCAGGAAGTAGGTGGGGTAGTGTAAAATACACGAAAAGACACTATTGAAAGCAAAATTGAATATCCTTACTTAGTTTCGATAATTAGTAATATCTTTTCAGTAAAACCCTAATATCTGAAACCAATATAACACCTTTTTTTTATTTTTATATAATTCAGTGATAATAAAAACAATTGTTAAAGCATGGATGATAAATATAGACAGGAACAAATATTACTTCATCTAGCACTACTAATCTTGGAACCATTGCACAGAAATACAGACGATGGATATTGAAGATTTTTAATGAAGGGTAAAAAAACAGCTAATTTTCTAAAGTTTACAATATCATACGCAAAGTTTAAAGATAATGCCTTGCAAATGAATTTTAATAACAAATTCTAATGTTTTAGACATGCTCTTCTAAATTATTTAATCGCCGATTGTATTAGTAAAAAAACTATAATAAAACAGTTTGAATTTTTTTTATTTAATTAGGTACTTTTTATTTAATTATGTACTAGTCGCTCTGATTTTTATCGTAACTATTTTTTCTTTTTTGTTGCAAGTTTTTAGAATCTAAATTTCTATATTTGCAATTTGCAAATATAGAGTCTGCAATACCTACTTAACCTAAATGATAATTCAAAAAATTATATCCATTATGTCATAACAAATCACAAATTTTCAAAAAAAAATATGTAAAAGTGAAACCCATATGACATCCAAAAATCAACAAACGTAAACAAACCCAAAAAAAAAAATCCCTAAAAGAAGCCCTCAATTGAAAGCTATCATACCACACAAAACAAGCAGAACTATGTGCTAATGCTGTTTATAAAAAAAATTAAATCAAACCCTACCTCAAACCTTCAATAAATTGCTACAACAAATTACTATAGAGTTGGAAAAACAAAAATTTAATTTCATTATACACTTCTAATAAACTGAAAATAAAAAAATCAGAACCTCCTAACGTTATGGTCTTCTTAAATTACACCAAGTTGATATCTTAAGTTAGTTTTTTTGTATAAAATGTGCAACATATTAAAATATCTAGCTCTAACAAATTACTAATAAAAGCGATAGATCTTAAAAATTATACATAGACACCATATATATTAAGCCAAATGCTAGATTCACATCTTTGAATGTTATCATTACATACAAATACATGTGTAATTGATTTAGCCAAAAGAATTGTAGAAAAAAATTGAACAAACTAGCCTCTTACGCAGCCTAGCTTTAATGGAATTTCCAACAATTACTTCAACCTATTTTTAATATAATAATTCGTTTTATAAATAAATTAATGGTGTTGAAATAGGCGCAGTGATACATCAATTCTTTTAAAGATTATTCTTCGTTGACGAACTATAGGTTAACAGAAAAATGTGGCTTAATCATGCAGATCATGAAAGAAAATTAGTAGGTGTACGAATTAATTCTGATATTCGTTAAAATTATTACATTAAATATAAGTAACACACGAAAACATCACCTAAGTTCAAGAAATTCAATTCAAATCAAACGCTTGAATAGATCAAATTATAAAATCATAAATGGATACTTAAATTGTATTATAAAACATACCTTGTTTTCCAGTATTTAAAATCCAATGGCACATCGTTTCACCGTAATATTAATAGAAATAACACATTGAAAACACAAATAATTCTCGATAATTTCATACCATGATTAATACAAATATCTATAGCGCCATGTCTAACAGAAAATTCACTTACACGACCAATAGAATGTCTAGAATGCCCGATTAAACCGACCAATAAGAATCAGTCGTTGATTCGCGCGTAAGTCGCTTCATTTAAATTTAAAAAATAAACGGCCAATAATAAGAATTGATTATTGAAGTTGACTAAACCGTTATTAATGTCAGTGATCGGACATTTCTTACATCGAAATTACGTTGATTGCTGCATTGTAAAAGGTCATTTTGATAAGGATTAAGGTGAGTCAGAAGCAGTGATTGTATAATAGATTTTATTGTAAATGTAAATTGTTTTCCTTTTCTTCTTCCTTGATAACGTTTAAGTGTTTTAAGTATTTATGTATACAAATGAATATATACAATCAATATAACCTGTAATTTAATATAATTATTGCAGTTTGTGTTTTTCTACTTCCAGTTGAACGCGAATTGAAACACCTAGACGACAGATTAGTCAGACTGCTAGCCTTCCAACGCATACAACAAATCCTATCGCAGTCCGAGCCCTCGAACTGCCATTTATCCTCGTTCATATCGAATACCTTGCAGAGCAAACTCAGACACATGCCTCTACCGAGCGAGTTGTTAACTCCAGCGGACATCGACAGGATTTCGAGGGTGTTCTCTAGTCCGAAGAGGAAAAACAGGCCCAAATCTAGTTTGAGGGCGCGAGCGATGTTGTGTCCCGTGATATCGAAGTATTTCTACAACGTTAGGACTTCGGACGTCGATGCGGTGGATGTTAGGCACGACGCCAGTTTCATGGGGTATCGGCCGACTGTTTCTGCTAGGTTTCCGGAAGCTACTGCCATGCGTTACCGGAGTATCAGCATCGGGAGGGGGTCTTCGAACGATCTGGAGTTGGATCGGTACGGGCATTGTAATTTCGTCTCTCCGAAGCACGCTGTGATCTTTTTCGATGAGGTAAGAGTGGTGTTTGCCTAGTGCGTTTGGTATGAAGACACTGTTGTCACATTTATTAACTCCTTAATTTCCTTTCCTTGTCACTTATCACTCTATATCAGGCGGAAAAATGGAATTTTCTATTCGTATACCGCGTGTGACAGCGCGTTTTATAAAAATTATTCGAAAATATATAGGGTGTTCCCGGAAATTCCCGCAGCCACCTTCAACTTTTTTTTTCTTTTAAATGGGTTACTGTATTTTTAATCACTATCTTGATTGTGGCCTAAAATAGCTTTTGATAAAGATTCCGTATATAGACCACAAATTTGGCGATTTATATACAGGGTATTCCACGTAACTGGTTCATTAAAAGTTTATGATGTTCTATTATTTACTTATGTTTGAGATTTTGGCACCAGTATTTGTTCGATTAGAACTATACATGCAAAATACCTTAACCAAAATATCACTTCCGGTTGATCGGAAATGGATGTCAACTTTGTTATTTTAAATAGAATGATATAATTTTTTATTCATTTTTGGATTCTACAACTGTAAATACGTCAGTTTTCATTAGCTATCCCTATAGCTACATATTGCCGTTTTTGAGTTATTTAAGTTTTTCTTTTTTTTTAGTCATAATCATTGCATCATTGAGAAATTAATATCTCGATCAATACTGCAAGTAGAGACTCCAAATTTGCTATATTATGAATGTAGATATTACTCTAAGAAACGGTAAGCACACTTTACATTCTAACATACAGGGTGTTCAAAACTGAGGAACAAAGTGACATATTTTCAAGTGCAGAAAACTCATTTTTTTTTAAATAGAACACCCTGTATTTTAATTCGGAATTAGGAAGTAAATATCATCCTCTATCACTTTATATGAGCATTCCCTATACCTATCTTTAATAGATTTTAAGATATGAACGACTTTTTGTTAAACAGACTAAGCAGCCCTATCTTTAAATGTTTGTAGCTGGCTCTGAAATGGATTCACGTCAAATTCATGTATTATTTTTGAATAACCATACAAGAATATCTGTTCGAATAGTTATTTCTATTAATATTGCGTTGTACGAAAGTGTAATTACAATGATATACATAAACACTTTTGGTTAGTCAATGAATTTGACATTAATCCCATTCAGAGCCAGCTACAAACACGTAAAGATAGGGCTACTTAGTCTGTTTAACAAAAAGTCGTTCATATCTCAAAATCTATTAAAGATAGGTATAGGGAATGCTGATATAAAGTGATAGGGGATGATATTTACCTCATTCCGAATTAAAATACAGGGTGTTTCTATTTAAAGAAAAGAATACTTAGTCTGTTTAACAAAAAGTCGCTCATATCTCAAAATCTATTAAAGATAGGTACAAGGAATGCTCATATAAAGCGATAGGGGATGACATTTACTTCCTAATTCCGAATTAAAATACAGGGTGTTCTACTTTAAAAAAATGAGTTTTCTGCATTTGAAAATATGTCACTTTGTTCGTCAGTTTTGAACACCCTGTATGTTAGAATGTAAAGTGTGCTTACCGTTTCTTAGAGTTATATCTACATTCATAACATAGCAAATTTGGAGTCTCTACTTGCAGTATTAACCGAGATATTCATTTCTCAATGATGCAATGATTATGACTAAAAAAAAAAGAAAAACTTAAATAACTCAAAAACGGCAACATGTAGCTATAGGAATAGCTAATGAAAACTGACGTATTTATAGTTGTAGAATCCAAAAATGAATAAAAAATTAGATCATTCTATTTAAAATAACAAAGTTGACATCCATTTCCGGTCAACCGGAAGTGATATTTTGGTTAAGGTATTTTACATTTATAGTTCCAATCGAACAGATAATTGTGCCAAAATCTCAAATATAAGTAAATAATAGAACATCATAAACTTTTAATGAACCAGTTACGTGGAATACCCTGTATATATACATATTAATTTAAAGGTTATATTTCGTCAAATTCAGAATGGGTGGACGTTTTTTTTTTTTTGCAACTGAACAGAAAGTGCTGAAAAATCAATGTAGAAAGTGTTATTTCGAGGTTATGTTCGACACGCTTTTGACGTTTCTGACAATTGGTATTGGCGGTGTCAAGGAACATATCTCAACAAGAACGGACACAGCGTCGGTACCTTTGATCTCCCGGGGTAGCAATTCGTGACCTTCAAGCCACTAACTTGCTTCTATTGGCTAAATTCCAAAAAGTGCTCAAAAAATATGGCGATTCCGCGCACACATTCAAAATTTGCTACTGTCAAGTTGACATATTCCTCATCAGCTGTTTCGCTTGTATGTGCGTGATAACCTCACAGATAACCTCAAAAAAGACCGACAAATGACTATCCTGTCAAGAACTGTTTTGACAAAGAGCCGAGCTTGGGAGAGCTTAACTTCCTATTGGCTAAGGAAGTACTTAAAAAAGATGGCGGTTCCGCGCTAACAAAATTTGCTAAGTGTCCGTTCTGGGTTACATGTTCTTTGGCGGCGTTACTAAAAAGTTACTAAAAATGACCAATAATTTAGCCAAATTCAACAGCGTACTATGCTTCGAAATGCTTTTCTATAGACAACACGAGTTACAGATCGTACATGTAAATTACTGTTTATTATTCTTATGCAACTGTTCGCTACAATGTTCTCAAATTTCAAAATATTTGTTTATTGCCAGTGGTACAGTATACTCAATAAAATTCTAACTTGTTTTCTGCTGTATTAATGTGTGGACATTTTTAGTTAGGGCCTCAACTATAACAAGATACAAAAAATATGTTATCCTTTTATGTGAAGAATTTAATTTTATCACTGTGAAATCATAAAATCACTAATGAATCACCAACCAGAAAAATAAGAACTACTTTTTGTTGAATTTTATTATTTATTTCATATAATATTAAATGTTTAAATCACAATAGTGTAATAAGTTAGTTTAAGGAATGGGATATTCCTCTAAAAAACTATTAAATAAATGTAACATATAGTGTGAGTCTGTAATCTGGAATAAATTCAGTAAAGCGAAGACAGTGTTTTTTCCCGGAAATATGCTCGGACACGTCGATTAGTATTTTAAATTGCCCACTTTTTCATTTGAGAAAATTTTATACAGCGTGTCCCAAATTTTAGATATGACGTCACCAACAATTTTTTTAAATGGCAGTCCTAATTTTTTTATAACTATTCTTAAAGGGTATATCAAATTACACATGCGTACCAAATTTCAAGTTTTTATTCCTTGTCATTAAAAAGATATTTAACAATAACTTATTCGAAAAATGAAGAAATCTGATTCAAATTATTTTTATGAAGTTTAAAAATGGCACGTCAAAGGGTATTTGTTTATCATTTTTTTGTCAAACCCGGTTG